>JBANCZ010000571.1:0-33173 GCA_037040025.1 Sphaerogastrella javana
CATTCTTCGTGTCTTCTTATCAAACGCTCCCGAAGCGTGTCGGTGTGTGTGTGTGTGTGTGTGTATGTGTGTTTGCAGCGCTTTACATAAACAACAACTAAAGCTTTTCTCAGGAGAGAAATAGAGAGCGCAAGCGAGAGAGAGAGAGAGAGCGAGAGCGCAGTGTGAAAAGCTTTTGCAATGCTTAAAGTACGTATACGCAGCGTTGGCCAGCCACTGTTAGCGCTAATTGGCAGCTTGCCACTCTCGCTCGTTCTCACACTCACGCTGTCCCGCTCTCTCATGCTGGTGGCTCTCTAGCTCTTGTGCTCTCGTCACTCGGAACAAGGAGAGCTTTTTTTGGCGGTCCACTCTGTTTGTTGTTGCGGCCGTTGTAGCTCTTGTTGTCGTTGTTGTTGTTGTTGTTGCGGTAGTCATCGTCGTTTGTTGTCGTTGTCGGTGTCGTTGTCGTAGTCGCTGTCGGCATCGTTGCGTAGCGAACGGCATTCGCTGTGCCGCTGCTCCAGTTGTTTCGTAGAGTTTAAGCCAAAAGGTTGAACGCCGTCGAATAGTCAGCCTCGTTTTGTGGTCGCCGTCTCTGTCGCTATCTTCTTCCTTAAGCTTCGCAGCTGCCTGCAGATGCGCGCCCGGCCAAACGGCAGTGTGAACGCTTTTTGGCGTCACCGTTGCAGCACCATTAACAACAACGGCAGCAGCAGCCGCACCACCACCATCATCACCACCATCGGCACCACCAGCAGCACTAACACTATTATTATTATTACCAAGACCAACAACGACACCGACTTCACTGACGCTGCTCGTTGCCTCTTAAACTAAAATTGGTGCGCGCTGCGGTTCATCTGAATTTCTCTACTCTGCACTATGATTTTCCTTTCGTGCGAACGCTACTAAGTCTCGGATTATACTCCTACCATATATACATACATTCAAGTGCAACTAACTTTAGTGCTAAAGTGTACCAAAACCAAAAATAAAAAGAGAAGAAATTCATTTGAATCAGCTGATAAGAGCAAAGTGGAAGCGTGTGTACTTGTGCTTCGAAAATCCAAGCAGATAAAACTATGCCCACTGTATATATATATATATATATATATACCGTAAATCGTAAATCGTAAACTTTTCAAGGTGCCAGCTGTTTTCATGGAATAATTTTTATCTCTATATTAAATTTTTTTTTTTTTCGTTTTTTACGTTTATCCATTTCGTTTCTTATTTTTATCCAAAAATTCCATAAAGTTTTCTCTAGGGAGAGATAAATCACACGCACAAATCGACTAAAAGTGTGAACAAAAAATGCGAGAAAAATGCCAATAAACCAAAGCCAATTTGTCGAACAAAGAAATTTAAAAATTGCTACAAATATGCATTAATAAATAAATAAATATAAATTATAATAAATAACTAAAACAACAAAACAAATACCATAAAGGCAAACCAACATTAGCAGCAACGCGAACCACTTGTATACAAAAATAAATATATATAAATATGTGTGTGTGAATACATATAGTATATATATTTATAATAAATATCTGATGCTGCTGACGCTAACTAAAAACTAAAAGCAAATTTACACAAACACACACACACACACACAAATAAATGGACACACATTTCTTTTCTTTTTGTGCCAAAGAAAACCTTTGCCCACAGCTGAGCAACAACATTTTTGCAGCTAGACCCCATGAAAGAAAGAAAAAACAAAAAAACCAAAATCTAGCAGCAGCAGCAGTAGCAGCAGCAGCAGCAGCAGCAGTAGCAGTAGCCACGCCTTTTGCTCCCAGAATTTGTGCTGCCTTTGACCTTTTTTTCACGCCTTTAGCTGCTTGAGTAGCAGTTTCATTTGGCGGTGCACAAACGCCTCCCCATCCCAGATTTTCTTCTAGCTTTTCAGCTATACTCTTCTCATCTTTATCTTCATTGCTTTTGTTTTTGCTGTTTCTTTTTTTTTTTTGTTGGGGGTTGGCGCTCAGAGCCACAGCCTGAATCCCATTTGCTTTTAGCCTGTGACAAGTGCCGCTGTCAACTGCACTGTGATCGCTCTGACAGTCTATGCCACAGGCTCTCTCTCTCTCTTTCTCTCTCTCTCTCTCTCTCTCTCTCTCTCTCTCTGTGTGTGTGTGCGAGCGGGTGTGTGTATGTGTGTGGGTGTGTGTATACGTATGTTGTGCATTACCTAATGTTTGCTGGGTCTAGGCTTTTCCCATTGGATTAGTTGCAAATCTAATGTAAACTATTATAGGAATAGAGAAATATTTATTTATATTTATTCAATTTTGTTTATTTATGCCTTAAATCAGTTAAACATTTAACAATTTTACATACTTAAACTTTTTGTTAAATGTAAGAGTAAAACATATGCAATGAAATTTGTTTGAATTATTTATAATCTTCTTCTTTCTCTTCCTGCCTTGCCTTGCCTTTTAAGGGCATTCACAGTTCTACTACATGCAATCGCATAATTGCTTTCCATTCTTAGTATTCCTATGTGCTCTGGTTGCTCTTGTTCTTATTGTTATTATCAAGTTTTGTCAGAAGCAATTAATTGCACGCTTAGCTTATCTATTGCATTTTAATATGCCGGCGCAATTTCAATTGCGTTTACTGTTTTTGTTGTTGTTTTTGTGGTTGTTTTTGTTGTTGTTAGGGTTGTTGCCATAGCATACGTTGTGTTTTGGCCATGGTAATTATTATTGCCATTGCATTACAATTTTATGATGAGAAATTCAGTTTGTTTTCATTCTAATGCATTAGAGAGCGCAAAGTTTTTCAGCTTAGATTTGCTTTCATTACATAAATGTTTATTATAATTTAAATGTATTCAAAGTAATTGTTTCATTCTGTATTAACTTAATATATTAATTCTATATTTACTTAGCATATAAAATAAGTATTTAGACAAACAGCCAAAAGTTTTTCCATATCATTCAAATGGTTGTTATTCATAACTTGTTTAACTAATGCAGGAGTCATATATTTTAGCTCTTTATATTATACAATATAGAAGCAGCTGTTTCACATTAAACAGTTTATGAATCCTATTCACATTCGATTTAAAGCTTAAACACTCATACGCCATTCACGTCTATTGCTGGCAATTAAAGACTAACGAAAGCTTAAAACAGCTTAACATTTATTTTTGTCACAATTATAACTCAAAAGTGTATCTGTTTTATATCTATATAAATATATATATTTATTTATTTTTTTTTATTTTTTATTAAATTTTATTTGTGGCATTGCCACTTGGTCCTTCCACAAATGTAGTTAAAAAATTGTATTCCTTTCTCTGTGTGTGTGTTTGGGGCTGATGTGCGCACTCATTTGCACAAATTGAATTAAGTTAAGGCATTGAAGTAAATGTAATGAAAGTATTAGCAGTTGAGTTGGATGTTGTACGGATCTCGACTGCTGCCACTGTTGCCCCTCTAATTGTGGGCGTGGCAGCTTAGCCGTTTGTCAACGCCACAAGGCCGAGTATGTCAAGAGGCGTTCATATTGTTGTTGCTGTTGTTTGGGTCGTTCTCTGCCTTTATGTATAAGTATCTATATGTATGTATTAGTGTGAGTGTGCCTGTGTGTGTGTTTGTTTGTTTGTTTGTTTGTTATACAAAGTATCAAAGTTTTTTAATGCCATTGGCATTGGTTGAGCCACAAAACTCGTCAGCTTAGGCTCAGCACAGCTCAGCTGAGTTAGGCTTCTAGCCTCCGCATATTAACCTAACCCACCGACAAAGCCCCCTGCCTTCTCTTGCCGTCAGAATTGGGTCTGTGCCACTTAGCGAACAGCTGCTGCTGGCACTCATTTTCCAACAATTTCCAGTGGATTTTTCTTTATTTTTTTTTTTGTTGCACTCAAATGTCTCTGCAAATTTCCGCCAACATATGCAAATTTTCACGCGCACATGACAGTTAACATTATACCCTAGCATTTGTACTAGCATTAAACAGGGTATACCATTTGATGGACAGCAACAGCTGAGTTGTCAGTCACGTTTTATTTGTTCCAGAGACCCTCAGACGTTATCTGACTTTTAGAAACTAAAGTAAAAAACAAAAAAACAAACATACATTTTTTGTAATGTAAACAAATCATTGTGATTCATTAGGCAACTTAAACAAATTCACCTATTCAGTTGAATTAAGCTTGTTTATGAGCCAAAATAAATTATAATACTCTAGGCTGTATGTATGCCAAAAAAAAAAAAAAATTGATCTAGAGTGCCTGCACATAGACAATTATTGATGCTAAATCATTTTTACAGTAGCAAATTCGAATAGCTTTAAAATAAAGGATTTTATAAACGGAACATTTCGGCTTTCTATAATGATTAAGAGTGTTTATTATTTATAGCAAATCCTAGAAAAGTATAAGATTTTTCACAAAAAAAATCATGTTAATACATGTTTCACATAAATAGTAAAAAAAAAGTACACAATTTGCCGAAATTTATATATGTTTTGATATAAAAGGTCTTTCAAATAGAGCGGGTCTTTCCAATAGAGCGAGTCGATGTTAATAATCTGTTTTGACGACATCTGTCAAATCTGTTTTTTCTTCACAGACACATCTTGTTTTATTCAATTTTAACATTGACCTATCCTTGGTGTAGGACCCTTTATATAGCAAATGTGTAGCAAAAAGTTTATGCTATAAGGCTATTCAAATTTTGAGCAATTCTTTTGCCTTTTTGAATTTCAGATTTGAACTTGTGTTTTATTTATGCGCACTCGTTTTGCAATTCAACTATTCTTAGCAGCAATATGTGTAAGAGAGAGAGAGAGAGAGAGAGAGAGTGTGAGTGTGAGTGTGGGTGTGGGTGTGGGGCTTTTTTTCACTGTTCTTGTATAGACCGCAATATTGTTGGCCGTAAATTATTTAATCATAATTGCAGTCGGGAAAAACAGTTGGTCTGGCGTCCAGTGAATGAGTGTGTGTGCGTGTAAATAAGTGTATGTGTGTATGTGTTATTTTGGCAAGTGGTGGCCGCTATGGCGCACCTGCCAAAACAGAGTGGCAGAAACACACACACATGCTTCTGCTTCTGTTGCTATTCTTGTTTTTTCTGTGATTTTGGCTTTTGTGTTGCGGCTGTAAAAACAACAAATATAAACAAAATCAAAGTGGGCAGCCCACAGACCGCTGTTTATAAAAAATTATAGATAATTTGTAGCCACACTTAACCAACACAAAAACAAAAAGAAAACAGCAAAGTAGTAAAACTACATGTGTTTTTTTTTGTTTTGTTTTCATTAGCCAACAAATAGAAATTGAAAATTTCAATCAAAGACTCTCAATGGAGCAATTAATTTTTGGAGTGTTGCAGCATATTTCAATTTAAACAATTTTTCATAATCTAAATTGCTTTTTCATGCTGTTTAAATGTCATAATTATGAAAACCAGTATTAAGAGCAAACAAACAAAACAGAATCAAATCATTCAGACATATACATATGTATATAGAGATAATATATATATATATATAAATATATATAAATAACGCTCGTACGATGGCATTGTGCTAATTGAAACACAAACCCGTAAGAGCTGTTGACAACAACACAAAAACCGTAATAGATACAAATTGCAATGTCAGGGATTGACAGGCGGATGCCCAGCATCAGCGGCAGAATCCCTTGCTCAACTTTCCCCTCTCTGCCCCTCTACTGTTGCCACTCGTTCGCTTTTCCTGCTTCTAACTGCTTATGTATACTCTAAATCCAATCAGGCTCAAACATACAGACACACACAAACTCACACACTCATACACACACACACATACACTGAGTGAGTTTTCACGCACACGCAGCGCTTTTCCAATTTTGGTTTTTTTCGGGGGGTTTTTTGGCTGCGGCTTTGGCTTTGGCTTTGGCTCTGGCTTTTGGCAAAAAACTCTCGTTTTATAAATAACACGCTGAACGTAGACAACTTATCGATTTGTGCGCGGATTTATTGGCAAATTATTTAAATCGAATTTTAAAAATAAATATCGTGAAAATCATCATCAGCAGCAGCAACGGCAGCAGTAGCCGCATCTTCAATCTTGTTGAAATTAAAAAACTATAAATGCAGCAAACGTAATCATGAAAAGTGTTAAGAAATTTCTCAACGAACGCATGAACAGCGTCGATGCCACCGATAGTAGCAGCAAAAAAACCCAGTTGGAGCGGCTCAAGTGCAGCGATAATGATGCTGAAACGAGTGCAGAGACTGGCGGTGGTTGCGTTTCATTGCCAAATACACCTTTAACCTTGCCACCACTGAGTGCACCAATTGCAATAGGTGATCCATCGCCATCGCCATCATTGGCGGATTCGGCACAGAATACACCATTGTCGATTTTGGAGGAGGATTCGAGTACATCGCCGAAACAGGCCAATAATGGTGCTGCCTCTGCTTCTGCTGTGCCGCTAACACGTTCGCCCTTTACCTTTCCCACTGTCCCCGCAGCAGCAGCAGCAGCATCCCCAGCAGTAGCAGCAGCAGCAACACCACAACAGCGTAAATCCAAGCGTAAAATATCGCTACCCTGGTTCCGGCAGTCGAGCGTCAGCAATCATGGAGCGCTGTCACGTCAGCATACCATCGATACGCCCAGCTCATTTCGTTTCTTTCGACAGCCCAGCAACAGCGGCTTTAAGGTAAAAAAATCCTAAAAAAAAAAAATTCACAGAGAAAAAGAAAAAATCTTCGCAGTGAAAAAAGAAACCTTCAGTTTTTATTTTTTTTACTTTTCTTTCTTTTTTTCATTTTGTCATTTTGATAAACGACGTGTGATTAGAACAGATTTATGCTCGAAAGAGACAGCATACATCAAACTGAGCACAGCTCATTTTCTTTAAGTAGCTAAACAATTTGTATTATTCTATAAACAGCGTTGTATTTATCAAATACTTGTAGGGCAATTTTAATACATCTACTATATATATAGTCTCGTTATAATGCAAGGTATTTGCTTTACTGCCAAGACCTCAAATTCATTTTTAGGTTAGAGTTTTGATGGCTTTAAACATGGAAATAAATTAAGGATATACAAAATTAAATTAATAGGTATAGTTTCTGAAACAAAAAATTATTGAAATATATATACCTAGTCTTAATTGAATGAATGAATAGCAACAGCTATATCTTATTTTTTCAATGGATTTTTACTACAGAAGGTTATGCTATTTGATTTCTTTTTTTTTTGGCATTTATTTATGTGTTAATTGATGGTATTTAAATGTAATAAAAATTCCAAATCAAATTTAAGACTTACACCTTTTTGAGTAGACTAAATTCCAGTGAACATCATTTAAATTTTTTTTTCAAAAATCCCTAATAAATTTAAATCCTTTAAACAACAACAAAAAATGGTTGTTATTAAATCTTTTGCCTTTGTATATATTTTATACTAATACATTTATCAACTAAATGCATTTCTAAATGCAATGCGCTTTTTTCCGCTGCAACAAATTGCATTTTATTGTCATTGTATAAAATTAAAAAATTATTATTTAATTTATTGTTTTTTTTTATAATTTTAATACAAAGCGTTCCAGCATAATATAGTGTGAATAGTTTTTGTTGCTCCACAGTTGAAAAATGTTGTTGACCCT
This sequence comes from Sphaerogastrella javana, assembly GCA_037040025.1. Lineage (NCBI taxonomy): Eukaryota > Metazoa > Arthropoda > Insecta > Diptera > Drosophilidae > Sphaerogastrella > Sphaerogastrella javana. The sequence continues at coordinate 7,604 of JBANCZ010000571.1, forward strand.
TAGGCAGAATTGACACGCCCAAACACGCCCAAACACGCCCACCATACACACACACTTGACGAGAGATTGAAAGAGAAAGGGTCTGTGTGTGTGTGTGTGTTTATTTGTGTGTGTGTGTGTGTGTGTGTCACAGTTACAGTGGCATTTTAATAAGCACATTAATCATACGCTGCGTTTGTGTGCTAATTTATTTACTTCAAGTCGCTTCAATTATTGTCAGCAAATGCCGCACTCATTCTTCACTCTCTTTATGTTATCGCCTCGTTCTATCTCTATTTCTCTCTTTCTCTCTCACTCTGTCTTTATTCAGTAGACTTGTTCTTCTTGCTTATGGAACATAGTATATCAAGCGGAGCCAATCAGCGTTTCCACTGTCCAAGCAGTTGGCTCACATAATGTATTTATCACTTCATCAAGTCATGTAAAAGCGTCTTCATCATCATCAAGCACATCATCATTATGCTCATCATTGTCATTGTCATTATCAACAACATTTTAAGAGTGTGTTCGCGTGTGTGTGTGTTGCTGCTCTTGCTTTTCATTGTCGTTGCTTGAGTGCATTGAATGAGTCTCTGTGTTGACCTTGCCTGCTCTTGGCCCTTCTGCCTCTGGCCTCAACCTAACATGTTTTGTCAATTTGGTGTTGAGTGATGACAATGTCCGTACGTATGTACGTACGTTGTTCACCGTTATTCATGCCACGTCTGGTGGCAACTTCTTTTACATAATCGCTCCCATTTCACTCACTCGCCCGCCTTTTTTGGGCAGAGACTCAATTAAGAAGGCTTTTAATAAATTTATAACATACTATAGTTGTTGTTCTTTTTGATGCCATCCATACTTGTTGTAGTTTTTGCATTGATTGCACTTTATTTTAACTTCATTTAAGAATTTATATATTGAATTCCATATGGCGTTTTAAAGCGCTTGGCTATGTCGTGGCAATTTTCTTTAGAATTATAATAAAATGAAAGGAACTTGGCTCGCTTTATACGCTCTACAGTTTTCCACTTTATGCGCTTCCGCTTTTTTTATTTTTGTTTGTGTATTTTGGTTTTTATTTTTGTTATGCTGCTTTGTTGCATGCATTGCGAAGCGTGTGGCACATACAGAGAGAAAGAGAGAGAGAGAGAAAGAAAGGGAGAGAAAGAGAGAGAGAGAGAGAAAGAGAGAGAGAAAGTCGCATGAGTATGCCTTATGCATTCCATTATAGCATACTTTTGCGAGCACACGCCACATAAATCCGAAGCAGTCGTGCTTGCCGCAGCAGCAGCAACAGCAAGAACAGTAACAGCAGCAACAACAATAGTAACAACAACAGTAACAGCAACAACATCAGCAACAGTAGAAGTATCTAAAAACCACAGCAGCATGAAAAACGTGTCGTTGAAAACGAAATTTGTTTCACGCAAAAATTCCAACACTGTCGCTGTCAGCTGCACTCCAGCAACAGCCATACGCTCACGTGCACAACAACAACATTAACAGCAGCAACAACAACAGCAATATCAACAACAGCAGCAACAACAATAGTAATAACAATAGCTTAAACATAAAGACAGACGCACAGCAAGCAAGCAAAACGAGTCAGCATCGTCAGCAGCAGCAGCAGCAGCAACAACAGTAAAAGACAACTAACCAAAAAAATAAATAAATAAAAAAAATAATAACGACTACGACTACGCCGACGACAACAACTGACAACGCAGCAGCCGTTAAGGCAAAAATGTTGCATAACCCACAGAGGCGCAGAGGAGCAGGCCAAAAGACTTGAATGACATGCGAAATGCTCTACTTTTTTTTTTTAGGATAGCTGCAGCTAAAAGAAAAGCAACTGAATTTAAACTCAATCATTAAAAAAAATTTACTTAAAATATAGCAAAATTTAAATTGAAATCTATTGAAGTAGGACAAAAATGTCATCATCATGCTTACATTTCCCAAATTCGAACAAACCGCAAACAGTTTGCTTAGTATGGTTAAGTTTTATAGTTGTGCTTGTTAGGGTATAATAGAAATACCATGGCAAAAGGCTGAGAATACTTAGCCAGTGACGTGCAGCTTTTTGCCTGGTTTGTGTTGTTCTTGTAGCTTCCACTGTAGATGTAGCTTTAGCTGTAGCTCTTTCTCTGTCTCGCTTTTATGTAGTTTTAGTTGTCAACAACAGCAGCAGCTGGAGGAGCAGGAGCACCATACAGAACAAGCTCCAGCTTTTGGTGCTTATACCATTTAGCAGCAATGATATGCAAATTGTGCGAAACACAAAGCTAGAGCTAAACTTAAAAGAAATCTGGGCTGCATGCTAGTAAGTGGCAAAACGACAGGCAAAAAGTGGAAGGACAAAGCGAAATGGCAACAATTTATGAGTAAATTGTCACTCGATGGCGAGAGATAGAGAAGGAGAAAGAGACAGAGAGAGGGAGATCTATGCAGCAGCATCGGCAGCAACGATTGAAGCTCTGAAATATTAGTTGCAGATACAAATACATAGATACAGATTGAGCTGTAGCTATGGCTAAAAGTAGAGATGGCAAAACACATCGATCAATCGATTATTTAATCATATGATTAATTTTAACCTTGCGATTACTTACATTACTCTTTTTATATTTGATTAAATCGAATCTTTTTGGAAAATTATCTATTATTGTCCATGATATAAATAATCGTGTCATCCCTAGCCGAAAGACTCAGTTACAATTGCGTAGTAAATACTTGTACAATGTTTAGATATAACTATGGGAAAGCCAGCTCAAGTTCTGTGCGTTGCTTTGGCTCTAGGGCAAAGCCTGGCAATAAACTTGATACCGATATATATGATGAAAATAATAATGATGATGATGATGATGATGATGATGATGGAAATAATTATGTTGGTCTTGTTGCTGGCAGGGCCACTTACACATGTCCATATTCATCAGAATTTTACTCTGACTTGCGGCATGTCACATTTCTTTTCATTTTTTTCTGTTGTTGAACAAAGCAATTCACAATGTCTGTAGCATAGTGTAAAGCGTAGGCCAAATGACTAACTGACTGCCTGACTGACTAACCGACCAACTGTCTAACATACTATCATCTTTATCAACGTTACCATCAATAGACTCTCTGAGCCGCTGGCCACAAATTGTTCTCTGTGTGTGTTTTGTTCTCTCAATGTTCATGATGATGTCTGCTGATGCTTTGTCGCTCATTTGCTCCTTGTGCCCAACGTATTTATAGCCCTAAGTGGAGTGACGGGTGTGTGGGTGTATACTCTATCTCTCTATATGTGTGTGTACTATACTTTTGAGCCACTGCCAACCGCATTTGGGCTGACCCGCAAAAACCAAAGTTTGCTGCTTTGTTTATACTCGAATCAACTCTCGACATATGCTTACGCACTCACTCACACTCACACTCACTGACGGACTGTCTCACTGTGGAACTGAATGAATATCGTTGGCGGTTTCATTCTCTAAATGCCTCGGGGCTGGCGTTGCTATGAGCACGTACAGAGAACTTAATTTTGCCGAAAGAAAATACTTTTCTATGAAATTTTATTTTTTTTTTGTTTTGTTATCTAAATGAATGTAGGAGCAGAGCACAACAGTCGAACGCAACTTACAGACAATCTCATTTAAAAGCAACGAAGCCTTCTCTCAAATGGATAAACAAAATTCAAGAAAGAGAGTTCGTATCTTAGTATGATAGGTCTATGATTGGAGTTATTTTAGAAACACAGTAAAAGTGCTGTACAGTATTTTCACGACAGTATAGTATTTTTAGGATTGTATAGTATTTTCAGGGCTGAATAGTAGTTGCAGGACTGTATTGTTTTAGAGTAGTATATCATAGTAATGTTGTCGATAATTTTTGCCGTTAATCAATAATTCTACATTTTGCTGAAAATACAACACTGCCCTGAATATACCACTCTGTGTTTCAAATACTATTCAACACCGAAAATGCTTGTTCGCCCTTAGATATTTTACAGTATTTATTTCAATTGCAAGAATTGTTAATTAGAATTGAATTTATACAATAGATAATAATCTGTTTATTTATTCTTAGTGACTGTCACCACACTCTAATTGACATAATCAATATGTTTGTTCTATATGACCCGCACAGTTAATCATTTATCCATGTATATTCCTTATCTATTCCAATGTTTCTCTAATTGCTTTGCACGTTTGTGGGTAAGGGTGCAATAACCCCACTGTACCACCGTCCCACTGCATTGAAAGTGGTTGGGGTTTTGGTCTATCTCATACATGTCATGATTGCACGTAATTTATTTAGAATATTATTCGATTTGCGCTGTAGTAAATGTCTTACATTCAATACTCATACTCATTCACACGCATTCACACATATACTAGCACACACACACACACACACTCACGAATACAGTAAGCCACAAACAATGAGCCCACAAATGTGGTCTAACAGTCGTCACATACAGTGTTAACATGCTGTCAGACAATTATCAGACCAGGAGAGCTGCATACTAGTATGTTGTATTGTATGCTATGTACTATAACAGTACTGTTGTGATACTCTTCGCACACACTGTAGCTCTCTCTCTCTCCCTCTCTCTCTGTGTCTCTCCCTCTCTCGCTCACTCTGGCCTTTGTTTAGAGTTTGTTGTTGCTGGCTTCTGTTACAATATAATTGATGTTAAGCGAATTCCTCTGGCCACGCCCACATTGCAAGTTAATTGAATAATAGACGTTTATGTTTTATGTGTATCAACACATAAACACACATATACACACACACATGCACACCAACACACACGCACGTATAACTATACATAATACTGTAATTGTATATATAGGTATATTTGCGTTTCACTTAGTCTAATACAATTTGAACCCTAATGTATTCATATTTAAATCACAAAATTTGATTGCTTAACTTTAGCTGCTGTGTTTATATTTGATCGATGTGATCGAATCAGTCGAATTCATTGGGTTTCTTCGAATAATGCTTTCGTTTTATGTATTTTATTGTTAAATTGCGCGATTTAAATCGATATGTATATATTTAGGGAAAATTTTTTTAAGCATCTTCTCTTTGCGCTCATCTCAATTTTGCAATCAGTTAAATGATGTTTGTAATTCGTATTGACAAGCCCAGAGCTGCTGCTGCCAATTTTAATGACCCAACAATTGGTGACTTTTCAAAGAGAATGGCGTAAGAAGAGTGTGAGGCGAAAAGAGGAAATCCCAAAGAAAGTTAGAGTTTCATCTTTGTTGTCCTTTTTGTTCTCTTTATGTGTATATGTTTGTGTGTGTGTGTGTACTGCAATTGTATTTTTATTATGGCCTATAAAAGCCGGAGCAAAGTCATGAGTTTCAGCCAGTTTTTTGCTGCCAATCTTGCTAGCCTGCCTAACAGCCATTCCGGCCTGCTTGCCTGCCTGTCTGCCTCACTGCCTTGGCCATCAATAATAACATAAGCATTTGCCAAATCGCTTTACCGATTTTTTTTTCTTTTTTTTATATATTTTTGTATTTCTTTCTTTCTTTGTTTTTTTTTTCGTTTCGTTTTGTACTTTTGGGGTAGCGCACATTTTCTGGGTCGTCAAAGGCGCCCGGTTTCTATACGTTTACACTCTCAAATTACGTATAGCAATTTGGGAATGAGACGGAGACGGAGACGGATACAGGGACAGAGACCTTGTCAACTGATGTTTAGACCTTTTTTTTCTCTCTGTGCATTGTTTTGTATTGTTATCAGGCATGTAATCAGCACACATAAACGCACACTTATACAACAGAAGAAACTCTTTCTAGAGCTGTAACTTTCTCTGGGGCATGTGGAACGTGTTGGTTGGCCTTGCCAAGGATGTTTGCGAGCTATGTTGTTGGCTTAAAGCCTGCCAAACTTTTGCTCTCATTTTAATTTCAAGCGGAAGCTGCAGTGTCACTCTTTCTCTTGCTCTCTTTCGCACGCTCTCTCTCTCTCTCTCTCTCTCTCTCTCTTTCAATCGCTGTGTCTATTTACCCTTTAACCTCTTATCTTGGCCTTATATGCAAATGGCCTTCAAATACTCAACAGTCAGGCAAAAGTTTTCAATCGAAATTTCCGCATAAATAAAGTAGCTGACATCGAAGATAGCACAAACATTTTAACATTTTTAACCACAATAACTTCTGGGGAAAATAATTAAGCGTGGAACATTTATTGCGCAGTTCGCTATGCTTCATATACCCTGTAAAACAAATCTGCAAGTGTTTCTTAGCTCAATAGAATTATGTTTTCTCTCGTATTTCCTTTGTGCTTTCCTCTTTGGCTTAGCTCTTTTTTCTATTTCTTTTCTATTTAAATCTGCAGTTTAATTTTCACTTAACCCTTTTATCTGCTTTACTTTATGCTTTATTCTAAAATATTCATACTATTTTAGTGCAATTTTCTTGCAGGTTTTCTTGTACTCTATGCTCAAATGGCTAATACCGCGCTTAGCAACAATTCTCTTGTCATTTCAAATCGTCTTAGGTTAAAACTCCCTTTCATATTTCAAATGCAGTCCATCTTATTCTCTATTTCCTTTCTTTTCTCCGTCTTTCCGTCTCACCCTCTCTCTGTTTCTTTGCTCTTTCTCCCTAGGCTTCTTATTATTATTCCATTTTCTCTACCAGCGCGTTTATTAACTATGCAAATGCGCACGAGAGGCAACTGTAAGCCATGTTAATTATTTTATGCAGATCTAAAGACATAGCAGCAGATGAAGTGGGTGCAAGTGCCAAAGCTTACCAAAGGACGAGGGAGGAGGGAGTAGGTAGAGGCGGGGTTATAGAATTGGCAGCAGCCGGAGCTTAACAAGCCAACGTTGATTGCATTTTTGCAACATGAAAATACTCTCTCTCTCTTTTGCTCTCTCTCTCTCTCTCTCTCTCTCTTTTACTCTCTCTCTCTCTCTCTTTTGCTCTCTCCCTCTTTCTCTCTCTCTCTCTTTGTGTATGTATGCTTTAAAATTTGTAGAGCTCTGTAAAGACCGCAATGGCGTATAAACAACTCGTATACGCCCCGTGTGGCCCAGACGTAAATATCCTTTCATTATTTTAATGAAAGACTTGCCAAGAAACTGGCAAATTTACGTACAACCAAAGCAACAACAACAACTACAACAAAATTGCAGTTAAACTTAATTTGAAGGCAAACATTAGTGTATTCACTGTTTGTATGTGTATGTGTTCGTATGTCTAAATGGAGAATTACAGGTTGAGTGCATTGCAATTGTTCGAAATTAATTCAATAGCATTTAGATTTTACGGCTAAATTTTAGTTCAACTTAAAGCAGTAATTATGCTGTACGATTCTATCAGTTGAAACTGTATTTTATGGTTATTTGATGCACAGTCCAATTTTAACTGAAGTTGAATTAAAATTGATTGAAAAAGAATAAAAAAAAGGTATGCAGCTTTATGCTTTGGTCATATCAATCGATCCGCAAACATTAAAGTTTTAACCAAATGAAATTTGTGTGCACAAAATCGTTGTTTAATCGCATTTCGAATTCAGCATAAATTCAAAATGTGAAATCGTAAAATATATATGTAGTTAATATGGCATGGGATTCATTCAGTTGCTGCTGCAGCATCAAAGCAATTTCAATGCTCGCTTCAGCAAATCCGTAGAATGCGTTGGTGCAGTGCAAAGTGGAAAGTGCGCAAACGCCGCATGGAAACTTGGAAGTTGCATTTGCTTTTGCTGTTGCTGCTGCTGTTGGAGCTTCTAATGACAGCTTATTATAATGGCTTTATGTATGTAGACTGCAGCAATTTAGCAATGAGCGTTAAATGGCAGCAAATGACTATGATAATGTTGAAGATGATGGAAATGATGATGATAGGATGATGATAGAATGATAATAATGATAACCATGATGATTTTGTTTATCTATAGCCCAGGGTTCATAGTTATATCACTATAGTTGTTGCATTTATTGAACTAAAACTTAGTTGCGTTTAGAAGCGTTTTGTAGCGTTTTGTAGATTTCGCACATAATTTACGTAAAAGCGTTAGACATTTGTCAGCCTCGGGTAACATTTGGCACTGATTTATTTGCCTGACTTCTTTATATTTTCTAAACAAATTGTGTCACGTCAAAAGCAAAAGAAAGCAAGTTACACACAGTGTAACAGAGTAAGAGAAAGAAGAGAGTGGAAGAGTGAAAGAGAGAGACAAAGTGAGAAAGTGAAGACTGTGTGTGTGTGGGTGGTAGAACTTTTAATAGCACTCGCCCATTATATTGAGCTATGAGCGCTGCTAAACTGAGCTGAGCAACAGCTACAGCCTTAGATTCTCAGCCTCAGATTCCCAGCTTCAGATTCCCAGCCTCTCGGCGTCTTAACAAACTGTTGTTGAAAAGTTTTAATACTTGGCTCGCTGAAAACTTTTCGACTAATTGCATTACAAGCGGAAACGTGCAATATATATATATATATATATATTTGTGTGTGTGTGTGTATGTGTGTGTGTGTGTGTGTGTGTGGTACATAAATACGTACACATATACATATATACACACGTACATGCTGCGTGTCAGTGGCGCTTAATTAACATCACTGTGGCACAGCAGCTGACGTCTGTTGCTCCCGCTGCTGCTGTTCCTTAAGAGCCAGACAACTTGGGCTCCACTTCCTGGCATAATACGTGCCATACATTTGTTAAGCTATAGAGATGTGTGGCAAATAAATATATACATATATGTACATAGAAATACATATTTGTATAGGTGTAGGTACAGCTTCAGCAAGGCTAACATAATGAACTAAGCTGTTGGTGTTGCTGCTGCTGCTGCTGCTTCTGCTTCTGCTTCTGCTGTAGCTGTTACTGATGGAAGTTGATTTCATTTGTTGCTCCCATAAGACCCGGCAGAAGCGACAGCAGTGGCAGCATCCTCAGTTGTAACTGCCACTTGCCACTCGCTCACAGCTCACCTTGCCACTTGCCACTTGGCAGTCAGGTGTTATAAGCGCACAATGCGACACGTGCGCCAACATTTAATACATATTTATGGCACATACATACATACACCAACCAAGCCACCCACCCACCAATTCACTCACACTCATTTGCTCGCTCGCTTACAGGTGAAATAAACATTATTAAAGCAAATGCCAGCTGTCAAAATTAGTGATATTATCTTGACATAAACATTTTTCTGATAGCAAATCGACGTTTAAAGCATGATAAGCAGCTAGCTCTCTCTCTCTCTCCCTCTTTAAAATGTTGCAAAATTTGCTTTAAATATTCCTGAAAAATAATTATAAAAATTTTGACTCAATACCTTAAGTGAGAAATTCCCTGGAAATATTCACGCAAACACATTTTGATTGATTTCTCATAATCGATTAAATTATTGAACTATTATTATTATTTTTTTTTTGTTGTTGTTTGTTTTAACTAGAATCTATTTCTCTTAAACTCACTCTCTCTCTCTCTCTACCGTTCCCTCTCTTTTGCTATATCTATATCTGTGGGCTAAGAATAGCATGCTATAATATGCTTCTTATCGATTAGAACCAATTGACTGGCTTACAAGTTTTGTATACAAAAATGTTCTCACATTTACCACACTGTGGTTGAGGTTGCCACTTGGCAATTAAAGGCACCGCCAACACGCCCACAGTAACCGCAGCAACTGGAGACCTCCTCCCCTCAGTGCCACAAGCATGTAAATTAATAAAGTAATAAATTATTAATACACATAACGTTGATGTTGCTGCTACTGTTGTTGTTGTTGTTGTTGTTGCCCTTGTTGCTTCTTTTGTTGTTTTTGTTGCTGTTGCTGTTGTTGTTGCTTGGTTGCCTGTTGTGGCCTGGTTTTTGTTTGCATTTGCTTCATGGTACAGGGGAACGCCAATTGAAGCTGACAGCAGCATCTTTAAGGGGCAACGGTGCGGCCCTCTCTCTTCCTCACTCCATCTCACACTCTTTGCATATTTAATGAGTGAGCGACAATGGGGCTTGTATATATATGTGTGTGTGTGTGTGTGTGTGTGTGTGTGTGTGTGTGTGAAGGTGTGTGTGTGAAGGTGTGTGTGTGGGTGTGTAGTTCTAGCTTGAATAGCTTTCTAATTAGTATGTTGCTGGTAAATGATCCTTGAGCTGTTTTAGAGGTCGCATCGTTTTGGGTTGTTCTTAAGTCCTTAGTAGAGCTTGACACTAGCTATCTCTATCTAGTAATTATGGTGGTAGTGCTGCTGCTGCAGCTGACTAAAACCACACAAATTGAATCAATAAAAACGCCTTCACTTCTTGCCCTGACCTCGACACTTGGCAATGTCGACTGTGGCGCTACATCTATCGATGATTCGTTGTGCCCTTTGCCTGATTCATTTATCACTCGCTCCATTGAATGCACTTGTGTGTGCCAAAGCCAAAGCCAAAGCTAGAGCAGCCAACATGTTTGTCCCATTTCCCAACTGCTATTCTGCTCTTTTTTTTCATCTCTTTTGTCTATATTCATCGTTTGCTTACTTACTCATGCTCTTTTTTTCATATTCGTCTATTTTGCAGCTCGGCAATCAGGAGGCCACCTGGGTTGTTGCCGATTATATAGCCAGCGCTGGCAGCAATGAGCTAAGCGTTAGCAAGGGACAGCAGGTTGAGATTATTGAGCAGCCGACAGCCAGTGAGCCGGACTTTTGTTTGGTGCGCCTAAATCCCCAGCACGACGATTCAGCGGTACAAGAAGGCCTGGTGCCAGTATCTGTGCTCAAACCGCCGCCAGGCTCACACAAGCAAGGTACAGCTGGCTCTGGCTCTGGCACACTGTCAGCCACAACGGGAGCGGCACAAAAGCCAGGCGATAACATGCAGGATCAAGGTAAGTAAACCCGAAAATAAGAGAATAATAATAATTTAAAAAAAATATATCAAGAGAAGAAAGTATCAATCTTCATATACGTAGACTCATGTTTTTGGCATAGATAGAAGAATATATCTTCATATAATATAAGGAATGGAATAAGTATATATTTTCGTTATTCTGCAGGCAATCGCGGCAAAGTGGATGCATTATCCTCTTCAACCAAACGACGTGGCTTCAGCGGGTGAGTTAATGTGCTTTTACGTAAGACAGGCATGTCAAGCCTTTATTTTCTTTTTTATTTCTAATATGCAAACTAATGTTCTAACTGACTAAGTATGTCAAAGGTCATCTGTGTGGCACTTGCAAGCTGTTTTGTGGCATGAACTTTGTGGCTTTTGAAGTGACTCTGTGTGTGTGTGTGTTAATAAATAATAAATAAAATGCTAAACGAGTTAGCGATGGCTTAAAGCTTTAAGCTGTTGCTTTTAACAGGGCCATCAACAATTTGAAGTAAATGTAATGGCCAACATTAAGTGTTTTATGTCATATGCTATTAACTCATTTATGTCATATATATAGACCGAAACGGAGACAGAGAGAGAGTGAGATAGAGCGAAAGAGAGAGCTTTTAAGCATGCAAGTGATTGATGAAACTTTAAGAAACTTTATGCTAGCTCAAGTGCAAAACTTTTTGCAACAATTCTCGTTAAATTCATCATGAAACTATAAGAAAAATAATAATGCACATAAATTCGCATCTTAAAAAACTATTATTTATTTATTTCCATCATATCATTCTTTCTCTCTACTCTAAAGTAATATCTATCCTCTGTCCAACTTTCACTTGTGCAATAAAGTTTTCACGTGGCCTTGTCTAACTGTAATCCAACTGCATTGCTATAAAACCTACCACAAACAGAAGGTCTTTTATAATAACAAACATGTATATAAAGATATATATATACATATACATATATATAGGTATATCTATGTATGTAGTACCCACTGTTCTGAGTTTTGTCAGCTGCTATCAGCTTGTGATTGTCTGCATGGTCAGGCCAAAAAGAAACCAATTGGAAAAAAAATCGTATCATAAATCTTATAAGGCATTTACCGCGCTCTCACTCGCTCTCTTTCTCAACCTCTCTCACGATAGAGCTCTCTCAAACTCAGTGTGTTTATGTGTATGTGTGTTATTATAGTAATTGCCGCATTTTACGTAATTTGCGGATGAAAATTCTCTGCGATAAGTACATTTTTATAAGAGTATATAGCATATGATTTATCATACAATCAAGACCTTTGTCTTCGAGGTAGTTTTCTGCTTCTCCATTTTCTCTTTCGATCTCTCATTTGGTCTGTGCTCCCACTCTTTTCTCTCTCTCTCTTTCTCTTGATCGGTGCTCTTAAAGGTCGAACTGTTCAAGTATGGAAACCCCCATTGTATTATTGCTTCATTTATTTTATTATATTCAGAAATGATCAGCTACAATTTCTCACTTTCTGTATGCATTTGGGGCGCAGTTCAACATATTCATATTAGTAATTCCGTTTATAAGAAAAGCATAACTCTTGAATATTATTTATTCAAGATGATAATGTTGCCAGCTGACTCATTTGCAGCTTTTATGCACTTGCACCTCATAATATACAACAATAGTTTCTTTTATATATATTTTTTTTAAATTTTTTGCAACTTAATTATAATTAAATTGTTTTTAAATCATATTTAATAAACACTATATTAAGACTATGCTAAATTCACTATTTGAGTGATAAATGAGTGTTTAAAAAAAAAAAAAACAATTTTCACATTTGACACGTGATTAGTGAGCTCTAATTAGAAAAACAATTTGCAATTAATCCGATTTAGACTAACATTTTACTTTGGCTGTATAATCGCGTGCGAAGCGCTTCATAAAGATATAAACCTATTACAATGAATACAACACTCAGAGAACAGCTCAAACAACAACAGCAACTACAACAATAACAACAACTTAAGCAATATCAACAACAATAACAACAAAAACAATACAAACAACTCATAAAACCGAAAACGTAGTAAGAATATTATTTTTTTTCTGGTTTCCCATTGCTTTTAGTGTTTATTGTAATTGTTGTTGTTGTTGTTGTAGGCGTTATTGTTGTTGTTTTTGTTGTTTATTTTCCGTTGTCGTCGCGGTTGTTGTTACTGTTGTTGTTGTTGTTGTTGTTGTTGTTGTTGTTGTTGTTTTTGTTATTTGTGAGCCGAGCAAATTCGCTCAACTGTTGCTCACATTTAGCTTTTATTTATTCTTAGTTACTCTTTGAACCAAACGTAAACACTGAGCGTGTGAGCGTGAATATGAATGTGCTTATACTTATATATACATAAATATATATATATGTGTGTGAGTGTGAGTGTACTATAGAATACACTGGGTTGAGTCTCTCACATTGTTGCCTTTGAGTTTTTGAGCACGTTTGCTGGCAGTGCTGCTTCCTCTTCTTCTTCTTCTTCTTCTTCTTCTTCTTCTTCTTCTTCTTCTTTAGCAAGCGTAAGAGCCTGTTGAGGCATTGGGGCGCTCAGTCGCACGCTCAGTTGAGTATCAAACGCCGAAACGTAACGTTACTTAAACGCAGAGTGGATTTTTTTTAACCCAAATCACAAAAAGCAAAAACAAACAACGTCTTGAATAATTACTGTAGTCGATTGATAAACGTGTGTGTGAGTGTGAGAGTATTTGTGTGTGCGTGTTAGATCTCAGTTATCTATCATGTGTAATAACAACAATAGCGCACAAGATAAGCAAAGCCAAAACGGTATGCATTTTGGCAGTGCTAGTGTTGTACAAACCAACAACAATAACAACAATAACAACAACAACAACAATCATGTTAGTGATAATAATAATGATAGCAACAATAGTAAAAATGTGAAACAATTGAAACGCTACTCGGCTTTTAGTGAACGGCCGAAACAGGCACAGCCACCGCTTTTCAAGTCTATATCACTTAATAATAGCAACAGAAATCGTCGCTATAATGCCAACACCCATTCAATGTATAATGAGCATACGCATAATCAAAAATTGACACCAATGTCAGAGGGATTTGCTTGCTTTTGCTGCCAGCCGGAGGAACCACTAACCCCCGAAACGACGCCAAAGACTTGGTAAATCCTAACTACATATCAATAGCATGGCTTTGCCCATTCCTCCAATTCCGACAACGCGTGCTATTGCCATTCGTATACACAATCCATAGCTTTTGTCTGCCCACGTGTATGTATGTATGTGTGTTCCTGCGTGTATGTGTGTGGGTGTGTGTAAGCCAAAGTGTGCGTAAAGTCGCACGTACAATTATTTGACCCACTGTATCGGGTGTGACACAGCCGCAATAATAGACTTATTTTTTGCATATACTTTAAGCCGTTATCAGCTTGAAGAGTTCTCTCTTTAGACCCTTTGTGTGTGTATGTATTAGTGTATATGAAACACATGAGGGTCTCTCTCCTACTACTTGAGATGAGAGATGAGAGTTGTATGTGAAAAGTACATACTAACTAATTTTATGTTCATGTTTAGTCATCAATCTCTATAGCTTATCAATATCCAATTATCGATATCGATTCTCGATTACCATTTAACAATACCAATGTCGGGCACATTCCCTACTATTAAATATATAAACTTTTACTATATGTGCATGCTGTATATCTATCTATGAGCAGCATTTGACTTAAAGAGACACCGGCACTGGCACGTACTGATTTTTACTTTTGGGAACAATAAATTTTACAACTCGATACTGTGGCAAAATGTTAAACTTCCTGCCAAAAATATAAAGCAAATACGTATAAAGCTAAAAATCAACAAAAGTGAAAATATTCTAATGCTTGAATGCTCATCGCAAGATAATGTAAACTGGGAAAACTCTTAGAAAACCGTCCAAGTTTCATATCTAAATTGTTGTACTTGGTTGTAAGAAGCGAAATTTGTGTGAAAAAAGGGTAAATTTTTTTTTTTTGTTTTTGTTTAATTATTCTGTGTGTAAATCACGCCCAGTTAATTTTTGTAAAAGTACATTTTCCCATTTATTTTTGAGCTGCCCATCTAATGCTTATGTAGTTATATAATCTTCATAAAGTCGTGTGCTATATACATATATGATATATTAATTACAAATTTGACACGCCAAATGTCAGCTCAAGGGAATTCCAATCGCTTCAATCAAATTAAATTGCAGTTATAGTGTAAGCACTAGCAGCACCTCGATTCTCCAAATGAAAACCGGCTTAGAGGTTTCCCACAATCGTTTAGCATTCGACAAAACAAAAAAAAAAATAAAACGAGTTTTTATTTTTAATAAACATGCAATGTTTATCAATTGGGATTGCTCATAGGCATTGGCATTTGTTATGGTTTTGCTATTTGTTTTTGTTTCATATTTCTTATTATTTTTAATAATAATATTTTAAAACAATGAGTGTATTGGAGTAGGGCAGACAGATTGCATTATGAATACTATAAAAAATAATAATGCAGTGCCATTAGTCAGCCTCAGTGGTCAGTTCAACTGGCGTTTGCCTGCGTCACTCTAGATAAGAAACTGAAGAAGTTTATGGGCTACTCATATTCTTTGTAAAAGATTCAACATTAATCATGTACACTGCGGTCATTTGTACGTCAATTTCTTTTTTTTTATTGTTTTATTCCTTTTTTCTGACTAATTATTTGTTTTAACCCAAATTTATGCTTTCGATTATTACGTACGCATTTGAAATTGATAAACATATTCCAATTATCTAATCAGTTTGATAAGTTCGCTGAGTGTGAAAGTGAGGGATTAAAGGAAGTTCAAAGATCGTATTGTTTTCTAATTAATAGCAACTAGGCTGTCATTAGTCTAGTTTCTCGATCATACTGTAACTAAGCCAAACAAGCCATAAACATAAATTGGAGTATGGAATGGAATGGAATACTTTCAATATTTGCACACTAATTGGGCATTTTTTGTTTACGGTTCGGTTCAAGTGCCTCAACATTGAGCAAAGAAATTTTCTTTCGAGTTGGCTGTAACTCAAGTCTTTATAGGGTTTATACAGTTTCCGACCAAGAATCAATTTTGGTAACTATCATAGTTCTTAATATTTTATATGTAGGGATGGCAAAAAAAAAAAACTGTTAATCGATTATTCAATTTCGATTAATTACATTACACATAACATTACAATTTCTTCAATTCGATTATGTCGAAATTTTTGAAAAATAATTGATTATTGTGCTTCAGATGTTTAGTCGTGCCATGTCTATATATATGTTTTTCTTTATTATATACACTGTTTGTTCGCGTTCTGGTTATTGAGCTCAAACTGCTGACCATGAGAGCATAGCTTATACTAAGAACACACAGCGGTATTTAGTGCTAGTTTTAGTTGACAGACTAAGAGAGAGATAGCTAGATAGATATAACGCTATAGCTCTATCTCCCTCTGTGTGTCTCAAGCGCTTTGTCAATAAGCGCTTCTATTTGTCCAGGACATTGACAGGAACAGCAGCTGGGGCAGCAGTAGGAGCAAGAGCAGCTCGTGTTCTACAAGTCCAATGAACTAAATGGATAAATGGATACTTGCTTGCTTACTTATTTGCAAGGCTCACACTCGCACAAACACACACCCACACACACACACCGTGCGTACACACACACACACACTCATACGATAAATAAACGCGAGCACTCAGCGAAATGTCGCAAGTTTTTGTTGCATACTTTGAGGCGCGCGTGTGTGTGTGTGTGTGTGTGTGTGTGTGTATGAGTGTGTGTGTTTGTGTGTGTGTGTAGGTGTGTATTAAGCGTTGCTTATTTGCCTAAAACATTACATCAGCGAAATGAATTTTGAACGTAAACGAGCACGTAATAAATTAAATACTATTTCCAGGAACCAAAAAGGGCGCACGCCCCCAAAGCCCCCCCTTTTTTTGTTGCCTGTCTCGCTCACTCTAACGACTGCTCTGCTGTTGTCTGTGTCAATGTTTATTTTTACTTTGAATTATGTTACGCTTGTTCAGAGTAAGCGGGAGAGAAAGAGGGAGAGAGGGAGAACGAGATTCGGTGGTTGGTAGGTAGAGACAGCTGTGGTGCAGTTCTGCTGCGGTTCTGCTGTGCCTTTAGCTGTGTAGGCGTCCCTCTGTCTAGGCCAGGACCTGGCTCCAAACTCATTCAACATGCAGCTTGTGTGTGTGTGTTGCAATGTTCTGTATTAATTTGTTGTTTGCCAATGTTTATAGAATTTATTCATTAAACTTTGGTAATTAAATGCGCCGCATATTATTATAAATTATGCGCAACTGTGGCTTATCTAAGTTTGGGCTCAACAACAAAAACAAATAAATAATCTAAACAAACGAACTCATTAAAATTTTGTACACTTTTGTCGCCTTTTGCACTCGTTGAACTAGCGCTAATTGCTGGTTCGAGGTCAGGGTTCACAGTTCACAGAGTTCACTTTCGCCCTGAAGTTCCAACCACAGCCAGTAGCAAAGTTTATTTTTTTAATTTAATTTCGTATTTCATGTAAAATTAAATACCACACGATCCTGAAGCGTCAAAGAGAACATTTAACCACATTTAAATGTTATACATATGTGGCAAAATTGGATGGGAAAAATATGGGGTTAATGTGGTTGGGCGCTGAAATATAAATAACTAATGATTTGTGCATTAATTTATGCAATTAGCTCTGAATAAATAAAACCACAGCAACATTTTAAATATAATTTAAATAGCTAAAAGCATTTATGTGCTGTGCGGTAATTTTAATATGTGTTTAAAAACTATAATGTGAGTTTTATACATTTTGTTGGACATTAAACGATTAAAAATGGTTATGGAAACATTTACCTGAAGAGCATTTTAAAGTATAAAGTATAACAATTTTTTCAACTATATTAAAGTAATTTCGAAATGATTAAACGTCACAATCTTTGAGATTATTCCATAATATTTGATGTCATTTTCCATCTACTCCATTTTTTTTTTGACTCTCTCACTCTATATGCAAATGGTTGTTGATAAATGACTTTCATTTAAATTCCTTGTGCATCCAAAAATTGAAAACTGACCCCATAAACTTTATGGAGCTTGAAATTAATCAAAATTGATCTTTTTGGCACGCAATGACTGCATAAAAACTTTTTCCAAAACATAAAAAATGTATGCTTTTCTGGCTTAAAAACACATAAAAAAAAAATGAAAAGAAAAGTTGAAGCCAAAAGCGCTAAAGCTTTGTTTGTAATACCCTGCAAAGCAATTTTGTTGAACTAAATTAATGTTAATGGGTTGCAGCAGAAAATCTTTCGATCGTTGTGGAAATGAGACAAATTTTCATTGAGAGTACTTGCTTATTGGCTGTTTAGAGTGCAGCACTCTCGACTGTTAGCTTATCGATTGTTTATTTGATTTTCGGTTTTTGTTTTGTGACCAGAATTGAGAGCATTTTGATAGCGCCATTGCAAGGCAATCATAAATTGAGGCACGCAATAAATTTTGAGACTGAGGCTGAAGCTGGCAATGAATTCTCTTGACGCTCTTTACATTATTTTGGTTTTTATTTTATTTCTTTGACTGGCCGCGTGCCATGAACTTGGCCTCACTGTGCGAGCGGCGACAATGAGCAGCGTGGGGCTGTTAAACAATAACAACAACAACAACAACAACAACCACAACAAACCACAACAACAACAACCACAACAACAGCAGCAGCAAGAACATGGTCACCAAGTGCCCGCTGATATGCTGCGCCAGTGGCGACAGTCTCATGTCGTCCACGCAGCTGGACAGCCAATTTGCCAGAGCGTTTTTAGGGACTGTTTCAATTGTGTATACAAGGCGTACTACGCCACAAGAAACAGAGAGTGAGAGGGAGAGAGAAAGAGGGAGAGAGAGAGAGAGGGAGAGCGATTAAGAGAGTGAGAGCGTTTAAAGAGAGAGAAAGAGGAAGAGAAAGTGTCTGAGTGTGCAACAAATGGATGAACTCGTGCAGAGTGCCACATCAATACGCACATTTCTGTACATATTGTTTCAATTGTTAATCATTTGTATTTATTAACATAATTAATATACAATTAATATAATATATATATATATTAATTTTATTTTATTATTATTTTTTTTTAAATTCTCTTTGCAGGCGCAAATGGCTGCCGCCACAACTGCGTAAACTGTCACAGAGCAAAGTGGAGAAATCACCGAACGACAAGGCGCTCTTGAAGAAGCCCTCGGAGAAAAATCTGAGAGTAAGTTGCACGCTCATTTATATTTATAGCGTTCAAAATGGAAACATATATACATAAATATATAACCATACATATTTATAGACATATTTTTATAGATATATATACGTATATTAATCTATATTTCTTTCTCTCTAGCCAACACAGAAACTTGCCGAGGAACTGTCTGAACAATCAGGCAGCGCCACACCTGGCAGCGCAGCCAGCAGCAGTGCTGGCCAATTGCCACCACAATTCCCCAATGTGAGCACACAACAACAGCATCAGGCGGACTATGAGGCCGAGGATGAAGCTGGCTTGGAATTGCCGCCACCGATGAAGCCCATACAGGAGCCGCATTTGATTGCCAATGGACCACCCGCATTTCCCAAGGATCTCAAAGAAAGTGCTGCCAATTTGGTAAGTGCTCAACCCACAAACAAACACAGACCCGCCCATACACGCAACTTTGGCAACATTTCACTTATTCTGTTCATTTTAAACTTGAAGGAAGATCTGCATCATATTCCACTGGGAATTGTAGCACAAACAATATATTATAATAGTAATATAGTTAGGATCAAGTTTATTTCAAGCTTAATTGAATTTTAGCTATTTTTATGTGATTACAGCATAGCTGCATACATATAGTTTCAACTGTATATCACTGGCACATGACCTTGCCCAGCCCATATGAAATCAAGGCAAAACTAACACCACACCACACCACACTACCCCACTCCACCCACTTGTTGGTATTGCTCACAGTTTAGTATTTTTTTTTCTGCTCAAGTATTTTCTTTGGATTTGTTTGTTTTGGCTGTTTGCTATTTGTTTGTTTAATACGCAACTTTTCTATATGGATTTCCTATATGCCAACCCCTTCCACGCCCACACACAGGCAGCACAAATCAAAATCAGTAGCAAGCACCAAGCAGCAGTAGAAGTAGCAGCAGTAGAAGCAGCAGTAGAAGCAGGAGCAGCAGAAGCAGAAGCAGCAGTAGAAGCAGCAGTAAAAGTAGCAGCAGTAGAAGCAGCAGTAAAAGTAGCAGCATTAGAAGCAGGAGCAACAGTAGCAGCAGCAGCAGCAGCAGTAGCAGTAGCAGCAGCAGCAGCAGCAGTAGCAGCAGCAGCAGCAGCGGTAGAAGCAGCAGAATTCGACGTCATTGAAAGATTGCGCGCTTAGGCAATCCGAGCACGAGTTTGCCGCTTTGCTCAATTAGAAAGCATAGCAAATAAAGCAGATCGCCTAGGAAAAAATAAATATATTTTTATGTATTTATATATATACATATGTATATACAACACACGTACACGCGCGCTGTGTGTAAGGGGTTGGGCATAGGTTGTGGGCGTTTGGCGAAGGGGGGCAGCCACCTTTGCCATAAATGCGCCACTTTATTTTGTTTAAACAGAGCAGAGCCGCAGCGGGAAGAGCGGCAGCGGGAAAGCAGGAAATAGAGGGCGAGAAAACAGAAGAGTAGAGAGAATGAGAGAGATAGAGAGAGAATGAGAGTGAGTATAAGAGAGCAGGAAATAGAGAGAGAGCAAGTAAGAAAGCAAAGCAAAGCAAGCAAGTGGACAACACTTGCGGTTAGGGCAAGGCAAATCAAGAGATGAGATTGTAGGAGAGGGAGCGAAGGAGAGGGAAAATAAACAGACAGACAAATAGACAGACAGTCGGGCAGCACGAACTTACCTAAGATTTGTTTTTTTTTTTTTTTGCTGGCTGCTGCAAGAGCCACAGACAATAAACGACGCATAAATTTTGCGCAGTCAAATTAGCTGGCAAAACGCTTTTGCGACCAGAGCTGAATGCTGGATTTAATCACAAACACAGACACTCACACACACACACTCACACTCACACACACACAAACATTCTGGCTACATTATTAACCAGAAATGTTGCCAAAGGATTTGTCATAGTTAAGCAGAACTTTTGCTTTGGCCAAAAGAATAAAACAGCTGCAAAATGAAATACGTATGTTTGTTAATAAATTGAAGCAATTAAACAAAAGGAAACGCATAAATATTTATAGCAAATTTCAGCATTTAAATGAAATGCTAATGTGTATGTATGTGTGTAGCGGTTGTGATTGCTAATTATATATATACTATATAGCATTGATATTAAGCTGTTGGTCGATGATTTTCTGTCGAAGGGAGGGAGGGGGAGTGGGATTTAATTTTCTTGGAATATGCTGTAACATGAGACTATTATTTTAGGAGCACTTGTTGAAGTTTTCTGCATAAGCGTTTTCTATGGAATCTATAAAAATTTGCGAGCTTCCATTAGCGGCATTTTCATTGAGTTTTCACGGTTGTGATTGTGTGTGTATGAGTGTTTGTGAGTGTGTGTGTATGAGTGTGAGTGTTTGTGTGTTTGTGTGTATGTGTGTGTGTGTGTGCGGCGGCGACAACTCTTGAAGTAAATCAGTAGCCAAAGTCTTAGGCTCTTGTGCCGCAAATGCCGCCATATTGTCTTTAGGCGCCATTAACAAGTATGGCAATGTGTGTGTGAGTGTGCAAGTGTGTGTGTGACTGTATGTTTGTGTAGAGAGGGGTAGGAGTGCTTATACACTTGTCGCCACTTTGTCGGCCCGCCATTCACCGTTGTCGCCTACATTTCCATCAATAAATTTAATGTCGTCTGTGTCCGTTCCGCCGTCTGTATGTCTGTCTGTCTGTCATTCACTCACTCTCTTCTCTCCTCCTCACTCTCCCGCTCTCTTTGTTTGTTTTGTGCTTATTGTCTTTGTTGCTGTTGCTATTTTATGGCTTATTAGTCGAATTTAATGTAAATTCGCGTTGCCTTGTACAAAAAACTTTTCTGGCTGTTGCCTTGTCAACAGATTTTCGCTTACGCTTCCATTCTCTCTCACTCTCTCTTGCTCTCTTTCTCTCTGTCTCTATTTCTCTTACACTCTATCTCTCTAACTCTCTCTCTCTCTCTCTGTGTCTTTTCCTTTCTCTCCATCTTTCCCTGTCTCTCTGTTCGAATCGCTGTCGTTTGTTTTATACCATTTGGAATTATTTATTTTAATTTTTTCCTTTTTTTCTTATTTTTTTGAAATATATTTTACTTTTTGTTTTGTTGTTTGTTTATCTGGGTGTGAACTGTGTTATTTTTCATACATTTTTTTTTTCGGCTAACCTAGTTAGTTATGGCTAGATAAATAAGGCCATTGTTGCAGGTTTTCTGTTAACTTTTGGGCCACAATGGCCAATTGGGTTTTTGAGGCCGTTTAATACTTTACCTTTGTTTGTTTGTCTGGTTACCTTTGCTACGCAATATGCCTTATATTCTCCAAATATGTATATATTATTGTTGCTGTTGCTATTGTTATTATTTATTTGGATAGCCATTAAATTTTAATAGTTTTGTCCTTTTGTTGTGTTTTGGTGTGACATCAGAGCCAATATGCAAGTTCTTTGGCCGCTGCTTGAAATTGCCTTGAGTCTAGAGAGCTACCACCTTCTCTCCTTGGGGGACATCTAATTAAATATTGTAGCACTTAACACCGAAGACGTCATTGCACTTACCATTCCATTTGTTCCGCTGGAAATAGAACAAAACATTTCATTAGCAATGTAAAAATGTGTGAATACTTGAATGCTTTGACTGATAGCCAGGCTTGGTCAATAAAACTTTGGCATTACGCATTGAGCGCATTATCTAATTAAATAAAATAAATTAAATCAACATATTATTGTACAATGTCGTAGAATATTTAACAACAAATACACACACACACGCACACACAACACACATACACAACACACATACACACACACATAAAACATAGAGCAAATAAAATTCTCTTCGAGTTTGACTTGGATTGAGCGGGTGTTAGATTATGCCTGAGACTATAGTCATTGTGCTTAGGGTATTTATGTGTTTATCAGCTATTAATTATGACTATATTTATATCACACTCGATTTTTTTTGTAGCGTTTCATACGCTATTCGCGTCTTCTATTAAAAAAGAAGGCGAATTAATTTATGTGCTTAAGCATTTTTATGCACACAAAAACAAACACTCGCACACAGAGCAAGAGCTAGAGCCATAACAATTTGCACACTCACACTCACACTCACAAATTCACTCTCTCTTTTTGTGGCAACCGTTTTCACTGTGTTTGTCTTTCTCTCTATGTATCTCCCTCTCTTTGTTTTCTTTCAATTATTCGAATGCTTGTCCCACCAAGTGGCGAGGCGACTATGAAATTTTTGTTGGCGTCGCGTTGATTGAGAGTTTCTTTGATTGCTGAAATGTATGTGTGTATATATATGTGTGTGTGTGTGTGTGTGTGTTAGTAGAGGGTGTGTATGTGTGTGTGTGCTTACGCATATGTAAAGCACACCAGGCACTAACTATCGGCAGTCCCTGACAGGTCATTCCAGCCAGAGACAGTCAAGCAGTCAGACACTGAATTGAGTTCGTTGTGCGTTTCAGTTCAGTTTGAGTCGTGTTCATGTATTTATCAAAAATGCGACGACAACGTCGCCAGCACATCCTTATAAAGACTATAACAACAACAACAACAACAATCCAAGCAAAATAAAATAAAATTATAATTATTTTATAGACAATTATACAAAAAGTGTTCATTGTGTTTGCGAATTGAAAAAAACGAACGCGTGCCATGAGCTGCTTTCTACGTTTGTTTGTAAGTGTAATCATTCATAATAATATACAAAATATATTATTAATAATAATAAAATAAAATATGGTGACTTAACCCGATCGTTCTCTCTATCTGTGTGTGTGAGTTTTTTGTATGACTCGCTTCGTTTGGTTGCGTTACCAAATCTTATCACAAAACACACAAAGGCAAAGGCTAAAAAATCGCGTTGAGAGAAAAAGATTTCGAATAGAGAGAAAAATATGAAATTCAATTAAAATATGATTGTTTTTGTTATTGTTTGGAATTAAACAATACTATTTGCTAAAGTTTCGACTGTCAGAAATTGAAGCAAACTACAATTGTACTATAGATACTCACTTAATTCGGACTATAGATTTCCATTGAATTATATAATAATAGCTATATTTATAATTAAATACAACAACAACAAAAAAACAAGCCATGGTTCAACACGAATGCTGCTTTATGCATATATATCTCAATTAATCAATTTGCTGTTTAACTACAATGCGAATTTGCTTTTGATGGATTTACAAATAAAAGCAGCTTACACAAAGCACACGTATATGCTATATACCCTGTAGAAATTTAAAAAAAAAAAAAATCTCAATCTACTCCGCTTCTCATCTTTTCTGCCTGTTACACACAAATCGACTTTGGACAAAGTTAATAGACCTTTCTGTGTTTTTTAATCACAGGGTCTAAAAATATTTAACAAAAATTCTGCTGAAACTATAGCCTATTTGCACAAGTTCTCCTTTTTCTGCAGCAGGTATAGCGTATTTGTTTTGCTCTGCTCATGGAATGCCTCGCATTAAGTTTATAAATAATTTCAATAATAATTACCAATAATCAACATTTGATGCCATTGCACACATTCACCTGTACAATGTGTACGACTTAACTATAATGCTCTGTTGGTATTAGTGTATTTAAAATCCGAGAACAGAAATAATTAAAAGCAATAAGCAAAACGAAAACGAAAACAGCAACAAAAACAAGCGTGAAATTCGCAATTTACTCCCACATCAGGGATGCATTAAATTCACAAAAAAAAAAAAAAAATGATTCGTACAATTAAAGTGTGGTAGTATTTTATAATTAAGCAAATAAATTCTCTGTGATAAATGCAAAAATATATTTGTAAAAATAATAATAAAATAGAATAATATTATTACAATATAAGTAGTAAATAGGTAGAGATTAAAAATACAGTAAATATTTATTGGCATTTTTTAATACGAATGTCTACGATTTCAATAAATTATTCATTATTTTATAGCTATAAAAATATAACAAAAAAAAAAACAAATATTTTTAAAGCAAGTGTTCGAGAATAAATGTAGAAATTAATCTCGAACGAATACTCTATATATATATATAATTATAATAAAAACACTCACAGAAACACTCGAACGCACACACAGATTTCATATGCATTTGTTACTGTTAAATTAAAACTAATTTTATGTGCTCAATGAATCACACATGTCGCACAGTGTTTAAGTGCCATTAAGCTTGGAATAAGTGCCATGAAATTGTAACAATAATTTACAAGCAATTTGTAGCTGTTCATTTGTGCATGCTCAAATAGTTTGCAAAAATTTCAATTTTAGTACATGTTTTAAACTCCTACACGCCAGCCCTAATATAAACACCTGTCTGTGCTATTTGTGTGCTAGTATTTGTTTATATAGCGATTGTACTTTAGCATGCAGTTGTTGTTGTTGTAGTTGGTTAAAAGATTCACTCACACCCGCATTCGACAATATGCGAATTTAAATGAGTAGGAATACGATTCGGAATCGCTATAGGAATAGAAGTCAACAATCAGTAGTCAGTGAGTCTACAC
>JBANCZ010000572.1:0-33160 GCA_037040025.1 Sphaerogastrella javana
TTTCAGCTCAATCGGCTGCGCATCCCCTCCTGATCGAGGATATATATACTTTTTAGGGTCTGCCACACCTTCTGCGCCTCTTATTTGAGCTTCTTTTTTGAACTTTTTTTTTCAGAGCGCGCTCTAGGGGTATGCTGCAGCTGTTAGAGCCATGAAAGGACAATGTTTCCGGGAGGCCAGGGCTGCACACTAGCCGATACACCGAGACGATTTTGGCGATTCTGGCGGTTTTTTGGCGATTCTGGCGGTTTTTTGGCGGTTTTTTTTGGCGATTTCGGCAGAAGGGCACTGTATTTATTCGATCAAGAATATATATAGTTTATGGGGCCTGCCACGCCTCCTTCTGCTTTTTTTATTTCTTAGGCCACCACAATTCGAATTGGAAATACAGATCTTGTCCACTTACCCGACAATCTATAAGGGCTGGAAATTTTTCTCAGCGTGAATTTCGCACATTCTGAACGTTCAGCTGTACGTTCTATGCAGAAACTGAAGAAGGGCTGTAAGCACTCTCTGCTGGCTGCTGCTGCTGCTGTTGCTCCACTTTGGCCAACGTTATTAGCGTCTAACACATGGCTTATTTAGTGCCGCTGATGGGGGCGTGGAGGAGTATCCCGGCGCACGTTTGAAAAATAAAATAAAGCTGCTGCGCCTGCCAAGTCAACCTTCCCTCTACCTCGAATCCTAGTCCCATTTCTGGCAACGTAGCGTCGTCGAGAAGTTAGCAATGCTGCACAGTGGGCTCATAAAAATATGCTTGAAATTGGTTTGCCATGCGAGGAAAAACAAACGGAAAAAGCTGCAAAAAGCAGTTAAAAAGCAGCCCAAAAATCATCGACCGTAAAAATACCCTGTAGAACTTTGACAAAAGAAACTTATAAAAAATATACAAAAATTATTTATATTTTATTTATAGTACTTTTGATTTTAGTTAAATTTCTTAAAATATTCTATAAAAAGTTTTTAAAGAAATGGTATATTAGAAAAATTCTACATACCCCACATTACAGGGTATACTTAGCAAAAAGTCTGAGCAACATTTAATGTCGCCAGTGTCAGTGGCAACGGGAAATGTCGCGGCCAGCACTGGCCATGTGCTCCATGGACCACGCTCCAACGGGCAGCAGTCAAAGAAGTTGAAGACTGAGAAGAAGAAGCAATAGCAATGCCAAGCAGGAAAAGTGGGAAGCGGTAGAAAGAGAAACAAAGAGAGAGAGAGAGAGAGAGAGAGAGAGAGAGAGAGAGAGAGAGAGAGAGAGTGGGAGATGAAGTGTGCTTTTGGCGACGTCGACGACTCGTTCGCTTTTGATTGTTTTGCAAACAAAGCGAAAGCGAAACAAGCATCCAACCAACCAAGCAACCACCCACACAGACGCCAACACACACACACACACACACACACACAGACGTGGATACATAAACACACACATTCATACTGGCATACAATGCTTTTGCGTTTTCCTTTTTTGCCTCAAAAAGGAACACAAAAAAAATGGAAAAAACGTGGCAACTTTTTTTGAGGGTGGATTTTCATTTTGTATGCTTCATGATTTGGAACTTTATTCGCCAGTCGCCCCTTGGCGGACTCCATATATATACGTGTGAGTGTCAGTGTGTGTGTGTGTGTGTGTGTGTGTGTGTAAATGTGTGTGAGTGTGTGTGTTTGTTTGTGTGTAGATTTTTTTTACCATTTTCATTATTTGCAAATTTATGCGGGGTGGCATTTTTGTGACTCAGTTGTTCGTTGTTGTTGTTGGTGTTGTTGTTTAGACTGTTACTTATGTTGTTGTTGTTGTTGTTGTTGGTGTTTTTGTTGTTGTTGCAGTCCCATTCCGCTCATCGATTTTCGGTTTTCATGTCGAGCGGTTTTTTTATGTAGATTGGCCATTATGTGGAATTAGTTTTTCTGCTGGATTTTCTCTTTTTGCACTCGTTGATCGCCTGACTCTAAATGTGAGTGAGTATGTATGTGTGTACATATGTATGCATATATGTGTTTTGTATATATGTAATATACATATAGAGTGTGTGTGTGTGTGTGTTTGGCACATAGAAATGGCGTACGCCATAAAATGTTATTGGCTGCTGTTAGTAAATGTGAATAAATGTGAATGAATGTGAGTAAATGTGAGTGTGCGGCATGGTTGATGGGTTCTGATGGGCCTCTGATGTTAGACTCCAACACACTCACACACACAAAAAGCCAGCATATGGTAACAAAAAATCCAATTCAGCAAAAAAGCTAACTGCAAAAAGTTCTTTCGATTATATATAGACATGAATAAAGAATTAAGTATGTTCTTAATAAAAATAAAAATATTCTTTAAAAAAAATAATGTGATAAATGTCCATTATACAGTTATTATACAGTTATATTATATCTATATAATCATTTTGTTATAAATGTAAATATATAAATAGTAAGGCAAAAAGATTTAATATAGAAAATACAATTAATATATTTAATATTAAACAATTGAATATAATAAATCCATTAATTAAAAACAACTCTATAATATATATAGACTTCAGTATAAAGAAATGTCTTATTACAAAGAACTAAACTATAGAAAATATTCCTATAAAGCATAATAAATATATTATATTTAAAAAAATATCCAATATTAGTGACTGGACCGACAGTAGGGACCCTGTGTTTAGTTTTTTGGTGAAGTATAGTATTTTCGGAACAGAATAGTATTTTTGAAGCAGAATAGTATTTCTGATGTCATTATCGATGTTATCGATGTCGATAGTTAAAATCGATAATCGTAAATGTGCATCTATGATTTAAAACAGAACCGTCTACCTTTAAAATTGCACCCGTTATGGCGATTTAAAATTATGGGATCCCCAATATCTCAGGAGTGCGGGAGGTATCCAACATTTGAAACAAACCTGATCTTCCTGCAAGCAAAAGCAGTGTTCATGCCAAATATGAAAACTGTAGCTCTTATAGTTTCCGAAATCTAGGTGTTCATACAGACGGACGGACAGACGGATATGGCTTAATCGACTCGGCTTCTCTTCCTGATGAAGAATATATACACTTTATGGGGTCTGCGCCGCCTCCTTCTGCCCTTTTGTGTTTTTTAAACACAGGGTCCAACAATGAATTCACTAACCAAAAGCAACTCTATAACATATACAGACTTCTGTATGAATAAATACCATATTACATAGAACTAAAACCAGAAAATATTCTTGTAAAAAATGATATGATATGACGTGATATATGTCCATTACACAGTTATCTATATAATCACATCGATATAAATGTAAAGTGAATTCAATAACTAAAAGAAACTCTACAATTCATAGGTTCTATGCTTACTCTCAATCAACAATGTTTAAACAATGATCTATTGAACATTGAACTAATCGTAATCACAGTTTAGTTGGGATTGTTGATATTTTTAACGCTGTTTGCCTGTAAATTTTCCATAAAAGTGAGCACAATGACCGCGATAGGAAAACAGAATCAAATACATTTATCAGCCTGGACAAATATAACGCACCAGAATACAAATATTTTTTAATAAATCGCATGCGAAATATTTGCTTGACTTAAACAATAGTTGTAATGTATATTCTCGAGCTGGGTTTCAAAAATAAAAATACAGTGATAAGAATGAATACAAAGGGCATATAAAATTTAAAGGTTTTCTTGAAATTTTCTATTTGACTTTAAACGATTTATATATAGTATTTTGTTGCCAGTTATCTTGGGTTGACTAAAACATTATTCTTTAGAGATTGATTTAGATTTTGCCAGGGTAAACGTATGGTCAGACATAAAGCAATTTTCACTTAAATCTTCCTACCCCTCTCTCTCTCTCTCTCACTCTCCTTCTCTCTTTGGGTAGCCCAAAAAGCAAACCCATAACGAAGTATTGGAAGAAAAAAACAAATGTGGTGCCAACAATTCGAATGCTCTACGTGAGTTATACGTATGTGTGTGAGTATATATGTGTTTGAATGTGTGTGTGTGGGTGTCTATTGTGTGTGAGTGAGTGTGCGTGGGGGCCTGCAGTGGTGGGGAGTTGGTGGTTGCTGGCCGCATAAATAGCCAGTCGAGGCCATGGAGGGTGGCTCCTGTCTTGGGTGATAATTTAACAACAAACGAATGCGAATGCGAATGCGAATACTGTTTTTGTATTTTACTTATTTTCGTCTTTCTTCTTTTTTATACATACACACAAACATACAGGGTATAAGGCTAAGAGTGTGTGACACATGCAGGAGGCGTGGCAGCTTAGGGTAGCGCTGGTAGCAATGGTTTGACGCAAAAAGCAAGAAATTCACATAAAAATATACGAGTACTCATTATGATAATACGAAAATAAATGACACTGGTGTTTATACTCATAGTAGTAGCATGGCCGTGAGATCTGAGTCCATGTTTCCAAAGAAATTGCACGGCCAAGCAGAGAAATGAAGATGGAGCAGATTTTTGTACGCATATGTGAGTGTAATTCTCTATATGTATGTCTCTGTGTCTGGATACTTTTCTTATTAGGTGTGGGCCATATGATACGGCTAATATTGCGGTACAGTAAACACATCAAATTAATTGAGATTATAGAAAATTATTTTTAAAAAATATTTAATAACTATATAATATATCATATAAGTAAAAATTCTGAGCTATTGTTTTTAATTTAAATTAATATATATTATTTTCATTTTTTTTTTAAATTAAACTGATATCTCTACATATATTACATAATAATGTATTATAATATAATAGTATAATAGTAATTTTTGGCTACTGTATTAAGTTGAGATTATAAATATGTGAATTTGGTATATGTAAGATTCATTAAAATTTTATATAAGGAATTGTTAAGATTTATAAATTTATTTAAAATGTTAAATTTGTATAAGTTTAGATTTGGTATTATTACTATGTAGGTAACTTCTTTTCCTATATACCCAACCGCATGGTAAGTATCTTAAATCTGTCATTTCACCACTTACATTAGAAAATAAAATATGCTTCCTTTTGCCGTTGCCTTTTGCCTTTGCCTTGATAGTATTTTATGCCTTTGTTCTTGGACCTACGCTGCCCAACCTGAAAGCCATAACTAATTCAACTTTGGCCACACAAACACACATACAGTTAGAAAAAGACAGACAACTATGGGCCTAGGCTCTGACTCGGACTGTGGCTCGAAGCAACCCACCCACTGACCGACTCTAATGTAGGCTCATATACTTTGCTTACTTTTCGTAAGCAGTTCAATTTTTTATTCGTTTTCCGGCTTATGTTTGAATAGCAAGTGCAAAAATGGCTGCCATCGCTGGCCATTAGCGACATATTGTTTGGAGCAGCAAAAGCAGCAGCAGCAGCATTTGGAGTTGAGCTTGAGGATGGGGCTAGAGTTGGAGCCAGATACCCAGTTTGCTCATTTAGGTAATCTTTTTGATCATCTGATTGTCGCAGCGGGGGTCCAAATTGCCTCGCTGTAATGGAGGCTTGTGAGTGAGTGTCGGTCGTGAGTGCTCGAATGGAACGAGGTGAGGTCGAGCGGTAGCATTTACTTTCTCTCTCGCTCTATATTAAATTAAGCAATTCATATTATTAAATACATATATTTTTAAATATATTTAAAAGAATATTATTTATAACATACTATATACTTTATAAATCACTATGTACGTATAGTTTATACGAATAGAGTAAAATGTAAAATATTTTCTGTTGTTCTCTCTCTCTCTCTCTCTCTCTCTCTCTCACTTTCTCTTTTTACAATGAAAACGTGTTAGTATATATAGCTTTGTATATAGTCAAAATTTACTAAATTTAATTTTCCCAGTTTTTCAGGGAGCAGCTGCTATTTCGTTATAGTTTTGCTTTGATTCGATTGGACAGGGATCCGTTACATTTTGGTCATAAAATTGTTTTCAATGTTTCGTACAGGGGTCAACAATTAAATGCCATTTGAAAATGCTGATGACCATTGTGAATGGATTGTGCATATTACGAATGGCAATGAAAAATTATTTAAATGTGCCAACTATTTTGCAACGAAGACGACAAAAAAGGTCAAGCTAGGGGCGAGGGGTCAGCCGCAGTCCGGCCTGAATTTGAATGGTCAATTGAAACTCTCTGCCGATTTGGATTTTGACCCTGCAAAACCATTTCTCAGCATGCAAAACAATGGATAAATGCGACATCACAAATCCTTTTTTACATTTTGCGCTTTGTGTGTGCATGGAACGAAATTGTTACAATTTCGAGCATTTTTGTTTGCAATGTAGCAATAAATTTGAAAATTGCACATGCTACCCCTGCCCAGAGCTCTGATCGCCGCCTGCCCTGAGGTCCACCCCTATGAACCCTGACTCCTTGAGGCTGCGTCTTATGCCTGACCCCGAATTCACGCAATTTCCGTGACACATTCACAGTTTTCGCATTAATTTTAACCTCTGCCGTTGCTGACAAGGGGTCAGCGCCGTCGACGCGCGTTCTCATTTTCAACCAATGGCCGGACAGCGGCCCAACCCCCGTACCCTCTCGCCACGTAATGATTGCAATCCTCTTTTCAGCCGTTGCTGTGTTGGCGGGACTACACCGCAGGGGTCACACGAAAGTGTGAAACTGTGTAACTGCAATACGGTACGAGTGATTAGATGGTCCAATTTCTGAGCACACACTCGCTCGGTTGGCTCAAAAATTGGTGCGCTCGGGGTCCGAGTGACCGTTCGGCGTTTTTGGCGCTTATTTCAAATTGCCAATTGCCTAAGCTTGTGATTTAGCGCAGCCACAGTCAGAGCCACAGCCAGAGCCACGGCCAGGGAATTATATCTAGGTACAATAGATTCGAATGCATTCCAAAATTGGGCATTGTTCAAATGCATTTCGACGTAGTCCGCGATCGAGACTTAGCGGCGTTACTTTCAATTCAGGCGCATTACAAATGTTAACGGTCAGTTTGCAGGGAATTGAGCAAAAGCAAACATTATGATTTCTATCATATGCAAAGATTTAGTATGCATACACATATATGATATGATATTATATTATTATATGCTAGTATTTATGTTAGGGCTTTAAATAACCACAGATTTTTGTTTCTTATTTCTCTGCCTTTCTCACTTCACCTAGAGATTGGTTGCATTTTATTGTAGGCGTTGCAGACTCCACATATATATATTCTTTTTTGGATCAGAATGAAAAGTCGAGTTGATTGCGCCGTTTTTCCTAAGCTCAATCTGTCTTTTTTTAATAAATAAACACATTTATTGAACTTGAAAGTTGTTAGGTCATGCCGATGACATGATTTCGGGAACCCACGACTCTTCAATTAGTGAGTCAGCCCACTATCTGTCCACCGATTCCTCAGATTATTTCATTAATAAATTGAATCTATAGTTGTTTCATTAAATAATTATAATATATTGAACAGAGCATTTTTTCGCTCAGGGGTTTCCAAATAGTTGAAATTTCATTCTTTTAATCACATTTATAGGTTTTAACTAGGGATGAACGCGAAGATCATTTATCGCGCAGGTGCCCCGTCTAAAGGTTGCTCCCAACAGGTCTTTTGAAAATAAATGTATTTTTAACTGTTCACAGTTTTTTAGTACCGACATACTATATATGTAAATGGTATCAATAAGGATGTGCATAAAGAAAAAAAAAATTTTTTTTTTTTTTTTTACTTTTTTGTATTTAGCTTAACCCTTTTTCTTAACATTTCCTATGCTTTATAATAGCGAACCCAAACCTAACCCTTTTATTTTGCTAAAAAAAAAAAACTAACCAAAATTCCTAAAAACTAGGTGAAATCCTGAAAACACTCATAAAAAGTGCACATTTAACCCGATCTCATTCAACCCGTTCCCATTCAACCCGTTTGCTCAGACAACTACGGGACAGGACTTTCTCTAAAAGGGTTAAGGCATTAGAAGGCACAAAATGCAAGGCAGCGAACATAAAAGCGTCATAAAAAACATAAACCAAACTATCATAAAGAAAACAAAGCATGCAACATTAGTACACAACAAAAAATAACAAATATGTGCATGCAGCCCAGACAGTTTCTTTGGAAGGTTCAAGGTCACGAGAACGGCAACGAAATATGACCGAGCACGATTGAATGATGTGGATTGTTTTAATGATAAAAAACCGGCAGCCGGAGCGCTAAAAAACGCTTAGAACTACCTAGCGCTGTGTGTATACCATAAAAAACTAATAGTTTTATAGCAATTTGTAAGATTTCTAAAAAATGGCATTGCGCTGTAGCAATTTTTTTTTTTTTTTTTTTTTTTCAAGTTATATTTGTATTTCCACAAACCCTTTCTCTATGACATTCTAGATGTTCGATCTAAAACAAGTCACTTCGCGGAATTCTTTTTTTTTTACATTTTTTCCTACTGCTTCTGTTGAACTCTCACTAGGTTCTTTCTCTAATTTGAACTTCTGTAAGTCGAACTTCTTTTAAGTCGAACTCTCGCTCTGTTTTCATTTTTTTTTTTTTTCAACGCCTCTCTTTCGAGTCCTTGGACAATCATAACTAGAGCAGCCTAATGAGCACCGTGCGGTATATTTATCGGAGGCGTCAGCTATGCTCAGCAGAGTATAGTAGTTCTCGTGATTTTCCAATGATTTTTCACTGTTAATCCATCGAGCCTAACCTCATTACCCAGTGTGGTGTTAAACTTGCTATTTCGAAACCGTTTTGCAAGGAGTGTACGGAGTAGCCGTCATAAACAACGCGAAGCGAAAAAGGAAACAAAATAATGCATTGACTCAAACCGGGATACACGTATACTCACGGGGCATTCGAGAATTGCATTAGTGTGCTGTCCTTGTTACTTCTCGGCTACTTTTACTGCGTAACCATTAAGGCGAACAATTGAAATTAGAGCAACGATGTCACTGTGCCCGTGTATCGGCAACACAGCATCGCAAGAGCTATGGCAGGACCGTAAGGACAATGGGTAATATTTACGGTCGCACTGTAGCTGTTGTGTTGTTTTTCGGGTCCGTTGCTCTACTTTTACTTTTTTTTTAATCCTTCGGGTTTTCAGGCTAAAAAAGGATTTACGGATGTACCGCGTCGTGTTTAGCATAATATTTCTGCGAACCCAAAAATTTCGCGGTGCTCACGCCAACATGGGCGTAACTGGCAGCGACTGCTATTTGATTTATTGTTGTATCCCAGGTTTCTGCGTCTTCAATTCGCCTTTCGAAGCTGAACGTAGCTTCTAGACAACCTACAATATGACATTTTAAACAATTTTCGTAAATCATTTGTAAATTTTAGGTATGTATAGTAAAATTATAATACTTAATGCGTTTATAAAACTATTTACTTTTTTCACTTTACTTTTGAAATGCGTAATCCTTCAGTTTCTTGTACAATCATTTGGAATTCTGATAATTTTAAGATACGCTGTTTTAAACAAATTTATGAATAAAAGTAGATAATGCGCGATTTAAAAACGTGAAGACACAATACGGTTACGGTTAGGTTGAACGGATTAGTCTTGCCCGCGCACGGCATCTATTCCAAAGCCGCGAATCCAAAAATACGTTGGGGTATACAGACGTCTTACAAAAATGGTCAACCGTTTTTAATCCGGGGCAATTTAAATGTTTGCTCTACGTGGAATTGTGCAGCGTTTTCTTCGAAAATGCGAGAATGTTTTCAACATTGTCGTCCTAAACAAAATTTTAGTTAGTCATAACCAGTTCATATATTAAATTTTTTATTTATGAATAAGACAAAAGCACGATTTGACTCACATTACTTTCTACACACTACTATATACTATATACATATTATCCCTTATTAATTTATTCTCTATCTAAGTAAATATACCCAATTAAAATGTTAAATCGATAATCTGAAGTATAAAAACATAACTTGGTTAGCTTTAAGGGATTTGTGTACCTATGCCTACCCACACATAAGTTAATCAGCGGTAATTACACGAAACCCACTTCAAGATATCGTATTCTGTCATATAAAATATATGGCCCTGCATGATGTCGTGTTATTAATATGATTTTAATCCGGATAAAAGGTGAACTTTTCCGCAATATAATAAAATAGATTGTTATAAAATCATAACTTTTATATTATAGCAATTGCTACTGAAAATTAAAAAAGGTAAATATTCTTCTATTTAATATTATTATTTAAGAAGCGCAATCTTTAGTCTAAAGAATAGATATGATAATTGAAAATTCAAAATATATAATACTTTAATTTAATTCAAAGATATAAATCAAATGAAATTGCATTGACCCACATAGATCATAGGATGAAACAACTATATTAAACATTAATAGCTTTGACATTGTTCATTTAACATTCTACAATAAATGTTTGGCATTATGTAATATATTCACTATCTGATATTCCCGTAAAATCCTTATTTCTGGTTGCATTATTTTTCCAGTATTTTTTTACTGAGAATCAAATCTCAATTAGTACAACAACTGAAAAAAGAGAAATCATTTGAAATGCCAATTTGCACTTAAGATCAAAGAGCAAAAACGAGAAAAGAGAGAAAAACCACACAGACACACTAAAAAGAAAACCATAACAACTGAATTCAAGAAAATGGCAAATCATCCTTAGCATGAAATCAGCTTAAAAACTCAAGGTGATATCTCAAGCGAGGGGTCATTGGTAAAAGTGCGCCAAATATAAACAATACTAATGAGGATTCGGCTTCAAGAGTGGACTTATGTCATATATATGTGTATGTGTGTGTGTATTGATCAATTGAAGTTCGGTCAACCGCAATATTCGCATTTGCATAAGATAATCATAAGAGTGTGCCTAGAGATTGGGGAGGATCATGAAGTACGCTCAAGGATCTATTGACATTGGTTGCACATAGGCGAACTTACTATAGATATAATTTGCTTTGGTCACTTGATCTTTGATCTTAGCGTAATGCGCCAGTAATTAATATTGACACGATCAGTCCGAGGCGCGGAGAGATCATCTGCAGGTGTCTAGAAATCATGTGTGTATGTATATGGAAATTATTGGGAAAATCGGAAAAAGAAACAGTTGCTTTTACATCGACTATAGTTCGAACGCATAAGCTAATCCATGCACGACAACGTCGCAAAATTCAACCGTATAGCAGACATGGCTGTGCGCAATGTTGGGTTATATGTTAGACGTCTTAGCAAAAATTCTAATCTGTATTTAAGCCGGGGCAATAAAAGATTCGATTCTCGTTACCCGACAGTGGACGACTTCTACATCGTATGCATCACGAAACACGAAGTCTCAAAAAAAAAAAAAACAATGCAGCCAAAAATTCCACGGATCACGGCAGGTAGCACCGTCTCAAGCCTTTTATCTGATGATCGGATATCCGATGCCGATGCCGATGACGATATCGATACCTGTACCGATGACGATAGAAAGGTTCACCGCTGCTGTTGCTGTTCAGTCGATTGTTACCTGTTTAATCTATACAGCAACCCAAATCCTGAACATGCTGCCTGTATGTGTGTGTGTGAATGTGTGTGAATGCGTGTGAGTGTGCGTGAGTGTGTGAGTTGTGTGTGTGCCTGTACTTGCATCGCATATTTGCATACTGTGCGCGTTTTGTTTGCGTTTTGGGCAATCGTTTGTTTTGCAAATATTGTCAACAAATTTCATCTTATTTACTCTGCTTATATTTATGCATATTTAAGATTATAATAATGAATGGAATAAATTTATTGCTAACCCTAGTTAGGATTACATTTTGAAAATATTTAACAAATACTTTTAATTAATTTTCAACTAACATGCTATAAAAAATAAATAATTAAAATAATAAAATATACAGTTTTGAAAACATTATATAAAAATTATATAAGTAAATGATATAATATATTTTGAAAAAAAAGTTAAAAATTAAAAAAAAAAACAATTTAAGTAAATGATATAAAATATTTTAGAAGAATTTTGTAAAAAATTTTATAAAAATTAAATAAAAAAAAATATTTTAAAAATTAAAAAATTCTGTAAAAATTATATACAAATTAAATCCATAGATGAAATAAAAAATTGTTTATAAATGTATATATTATATATAATTTTAAAAAATAAATTAAATGAAATATATAATATAATTTAATAAATAAATCAAACAAAATATATTTAAAAACATACGTTTTAATTATTATAATAAATATATAAAATATAATAAATATATAATAAATATAATACAATAAATATAAATATATTGTATGGTATAATAAATATAATGAATTTATAAAAATGTATGTTTTTTTTATTTTTTTACTTTGTAATTAATTTATAATAAAAGTTGTCTGTTTAATGTGTACTTATTATTTTGAGGTTCCCCGCTTAAAGCGAACATGCATCCTAAAAGCGAAAGTTGTAAAGTTTAGAACCATGAACAACTAAAACTTGAAACTTTCAGTTAAACTGTCAATGGCTTTTGTACTAGAACTCAATGATTCACCCCACAATCCGCAGTCCACTTCACCATAGTCCACTTTATTCCACTGTTATCCCTATCTATAAAGTGCAGTCTGCACATTTGCCCAAAATTTCTACAATTTCTCGATTAAAGTTGCATTAAACTGCCGAGGCAGCAGCAGTCACCGGGCGACAAAGCGTAAAACCCCAACAACAAGAGCAACAACAACAACAACAGCAACAACAACAACAATGGGGCAATGCAGTTCTCCCTTCAATGGAGCTCTCATTGACCAAAGATCCCAAAGAGGCAGCCAGACGAGACGACACATAAGACCAAAAATCAATAATCAATAATGAAGAGAATTTTTTGGGCAAAAATATAAAATAAGTGGACGGCAGGCAGGCAGCTGCAAAGCGATATAACAACTGCAACAAATGCAGCGCATAGCCAAAAGGATGCATATTAGACGCACACACAGAACACAGAGAACAGAGAGTGAGCGAATGACAGAGTGAGAGAGAAAGAGAGTGAGAGCGCGCACGTGAGAGCAAGGGCGAACTTGGGGAGTTCATAGCTACAGTCAATTCGTTGCTGTGTGTGTGTTTCGTCGTCTGGGGGTTGGGGTACATTTCACTCATTTTGTTTTTGCTTTTGCTTTTGCTTATGTTTTTGTTTTTACTTTTGCTTTTGCTTTTACTATTTGCTTTTGAGTGTGTTACACACTGAGTGCATTGTGTTTGCTGTTGTAAGTGAGGGAAACAACAACAACAGCAACGAGAGACGAACAATTGCTTTCGCTCTCTCTCTCTCTCGCTCTCTCTCTCTCTTTTTGGCTGTCGGGGCTCTTCGGTGCGTGCGTTTTCTACTCTGAGCTCAGAGTTTGGCGTTGAGTGAGTCTGCGTGTGTTTTTCGTTGTTTCGTTTGTTTCGTTTTTGTTTCGTTTTTGTTTTCGTGTATTTGCTTTGGTGCATTCATTTTTGACACATTTGTTTTCTTTGCATTTGAGTAGTTTTTGGACAGAGAGTTCAGCATCATACAACGATTTTTAGCTATGACTAGTGGACGTTGAGCACAAATTCGTGCCAGTCGTGCTCAGTGCCTCGCAAAAGCCGTACGTTCTTTACTAGCAGCACAGCATTAGTCGCACAATCGTACTAACTAACGCAGCATTAGCATCAATTCTAAAAGGACGACGAATCTCAGTCTGAGTCTGAGTATCTAGCCAAATACGAAACCAAAAAAAAACAAAAACAACAAATAAACAAAAATCAAAACAAAACTACCTACACTAGTTAACAAAGATACAATAAACACGCTCCACAGTGTATGTGTTCAAATTAGTTAATACAAGCACACAAATCGCTATTTCAAACGATTAAGCCAACTACGAGAGGTTTTTTTTTTGTCGCACATGCGCGAACTTCGCAAAAAAAGAACTAAAAAGCAAACGCCAAAAAAAAGAACAACAACAACAACAACGCAGCGCAAAAAATAGATAAAAACGACCAAAAAGGAGTAGGCAACACCAACACCAATACCAACACCAACGCCAAACATACCTCCGCTGTGCGAATGTGTGTGTTTGCGTATGTGTGAGCTTTGCCTGTCCTGTGCCTTTGCGTATGCGTATGTGTTAGTGCCGAGCGCGTGTGTGTGTGCGTGTGCGTGAGCGAGTGTGTGTGTGTGTGTGTGTGCGCTGTGCGCGTTTTTTGTTTCGCACGCACTTTTATCGCTGGTTTTGTTTAATTTAACGGTGCCGCGCGGTCAAGTGTAGAGAGTGAACGAGCGAGAGAGAGAGAGAGAGAAAGAGAGATAGACAACGAACTACCGATAGCATCCACAACTGCAGTAGCATCCACAGTATCCACAACTGTTCCACAATTCATTTCGGGGCCAACACATATTTTTTTGGAGTTCTATCTGGGAGTCACTGCAGGTAAATAAACGCAACCAACTATTGCCATTTGCATAGTTCGTATAATTAAGCTCTATTTATTTAGTGAAAAACTCAAAATAAACAATTCATGATTTACATGCGAATGTATTACGCGCTTAGCAATTGTTTAGCATAAACAAACAAATTTAGCCGTTAGTTTTGAAAATAGTGCGAATTTCTTGAGAATAGCCCACACAGCAAATTGTTGAGGCAGACAAAAGTGCGTTAATAATAATATCATGATAATAATAAGTTAATATATATATTGGCACTAGACGACCCTATCGGGTCATAGCCTGATGCACGACGCTCCTCCACCCTTCCCTTTCCTGCGCGCGTCTTCTCCAGTTGACGACACCAAGTGCTGACAGGGCTTCAGTCACCTGGTCTCGCCACCGAATCCGGGGTCTTCCTCTCCTTCGTTTTCCGCCCACTACCTAATCAAATACTTTACGAACTGGGTTGTCTTCTTCCATACGCGCGATGTGACTCAGCCATGATGATAATATTATGAATATTAAATATATAGTACTTTAAAATGAACAAAGCTCAATTGCATATTTTATAATATAATATTTTTAAAAATATATATCCAATATTTAAATTAAATGTATATTTTCTAAAACAACACATCTTTTATACCGAATTTGTTTTTTAAAAATAATTCACTTTTTTTTACGAAATTTGTTAGAATATAATGAGTCTGTAAAGTCATCAATTTTGTTTGTTTTAGTATTCCCTTGTTGTTCTTGTGCTTCTTTTTGTGTCTAACCTTAGAACACACATTCACGTTCACACACACGAACACATACACACACTCAAACACACACACACACACACTCGCATCACTTGCTAAAAATGCAACAGCAAAAATTCTAAAACAATATTTCAAAATCTGTCTGGCTTTTAGCCGATCTAGCGAACTTGTTTTTTGCCTGTGCCGTTTTGCCAGACCCCCCAACACCCCAACCCCACACCACACCACAGCACACCACCCAAACACCCCACTATCCCTCTCTCTTCCCCTCACCGCCTCACCCCCTCTCACTAAGCAACAGCGCGCCCCTGTTCACATCGTTGCCTGGCAGCTAATTTTATTTGTTTACATGTCCGACTGCATGTTGTATTTTTTGCCCGCCTTTCTTTTGCATCGTCTCTGGCTTTGGCTTTTTAGCAATTTTCTTTTGAATTTCTTTTTTTAATAATTTAATTTTAGACACCCAACAATAATTCAAAGTCAACGTGTAATTTTTTAATGTTCATTTTGCTATAGTCTGCCAAAAAAACAAAATAAAAATTAAATGCATTTCGAAATATTAGAAAAACAATGCGATTCGAATTTATCTCTGTAAAAATACAATATTCTTTATAATCGTCGATGAAACAAGATACTACGGGTTAAAGTTCAAGTTTACTTATAGATTACAAAAAGATGAATTTGGGGTATACCATAAAACATATAAACATTGGATATATGTAACATAAACTTAGAGAATGTCCAGAAAATAAAGAGACAGAATAGATTCTCTTCCGTATATAATATGAACTTAGAGAATATCCAGAGAATAAGAGACAGAATAGATACCAGACTCAAGTAATGATAATACAATATATATATATATATATATATAAATATTGATATAAATATTGATATATTATTATATGTGCAGAAATAAAAAAGCTCCAAGAGTTTACAGGATAGCTGCAAGTCGAGCACACTCGAATCTAGGGTCTGGCACCCTTTTGACCATTTCATTTTATCTGATGCCCTTTTTTTTGTTGATTTTTTGGCAACGAATTTGCAAAAATGATTGTCAGCAGTGTTTAGGGCGCGTTTAATGTTTGTTGACAATAGCATCGAATGGATGAATTATAATTAATGATATCTGAAAGGCGTCTTTAAATGCACTCACTGCACTCACTGTACTCTTTTGGCATTGAAAAGCTCCCTAGCAAATTCCATGCGGTTTCTTTCGTTGCAATGCATTGCGTTTCTTTAATGAAATATACAAAAATATAAGTATAAAAGTGTGTGTGTGTGTGTGTGTGTGTGTGTGTGTGTGAGTGTGTGTGTGAATGTATAAACAAAAACATGCCTCTTCCAACAACTAACAACAAATACAACAATAATAGAAAGAAAAAAACTAAATATAAATAATTTTTTATAATGCACATTCATCTACTGCTGCCCCTGCCCCCGCCTCTACGTCTTGCCATCAAGTTTTTGCTGCAGTTTTACAACAAAAACATTTTTTGTGGCGCATTTTCTGCGTCTGAATTTTCCATTTTTGCCATTTTCATGATATTTTTACAAGGAGGCGGGCGGTTGTTTTGGGTCTTGTGTGTGTGTGTGTGTGTGTGTGTGTGCGAAGGGGTTGTCGGGACGTTGGGAGTAGAAGTGATAGAGTGCATCGGGCTGGTGCGGGGCTGATGAGGTAGGCCAAACGACTAGCACATGTTTAGTTTACTTTGCAGTTTCGGTTGCGTTGCATTCACACTCGTTTCCCCTTGCACCGCACTGCACTGCACTGCATCCTACTCTCCTTGTCCCTCTCCCCCCTGGGCCAACATGCATTGACTCCATCGTATCCATCGCATGGCATGTAGCCGGCGTAATATTAATTTTACACTTGGCCTTTAGTTTTTGCCTTTGTTATTGTTGCTGCTTGAACAAAAAAGTAGACAAGCTGCAAAGATATGCTCTCTCTCTCTTTCCCTCTCTCTCTCTCTCTCTTCCTCCCTCTTTCTCCCTCTCTCCCTCTTTCTCTCCCTCTCTCTCTGTCTTTCTTTCTATTGCAGTTTTGTTTCGCTCTTTCTAGAGCTCTTTGTTGTTGCACTGACAAGCCAATTAATTTGGGTTCTTAAAAATATCACTAGCTAAATTAAATAAATATGCTAAGCACATTATACAATATATGCAATATATGCAATATACGCAATTGTTGCTACTCTTGTTGTTGATTTTTTTTTTGTTCATTTCGTTTTTGTTGTTGTTGTTTTGTGGTGAGAGAAACTTGTGTAGCGCACAAATTTCCTGTACCATCAATTATGCATAAGTATTGTAGAAATTTTAGCAACACTTTTCTCAAAACCCCAATCCCAACCCCAACCCCTTATAGCCAACATTTCACAGTTTCAATCGTTCTGCTGCTGACGTTTTAGGTTTTTAATAATATTTACTTAAAAGCACAAACAATTGCCCAAAAATGCGGCAACTGCACTGAAAATGCACAGAAAAACTAACAAAAAAAGCAGCGAAAAAATATTGAAAATTGCAAAACCAAAAAAAAAAAAATTTTTGTAAATTGCGCAAATTAAAGCGATCTATAGAATAGGAAATCGGTAAATGGAGACTTTTTACTATGTATAGAAAAAATAATATATTTTTTACATAAATATATTTCTAAGAGATTCCTGAGTAGAAAAATGTTTAATATTTTAATTTATACATTTTAATTATGCCTCAAATTATAGATTTCAAGATGTATAATATTTTTTAGTGTTTGAAATTTGTATTATATTTTAACTGTTTTTATAGTGCAGTAAAATTTGATGTCAAATATTATTTTATATAGTTTTTTTTTTTTAATAGGCAATAGTCTATAAATGGACGAGTTTACTTAATTATAATAATTATATCGATTTTTATATATATTTTAAAAATTATTATTATCTTCAATAGCCTGTAATGTGTCCAATCTTTTTTGATCTACTGAAAATCGTGTCTCTATTCGGCTTTCGATTAAATACAAATTTATTCGTTATGGGCGATATGAATTTATTTAATGATTATTATCCAAGTGCAGCTGTTGCAATACTGTAGACCAAAGATAAGTTCCTAGATTTTTTTGCTCACCATGACATTTGTCCCGCTAAAACCACGGACTGG
This sequence comes from Sphaerogastrella javana, assembly GCA_037040025.1. Classification (NCBI taxonomy): domain Eukaryota; kingdom Metazoa; phylum Arthropoda; class Insecta; order Diptera; family Drosophilidae; genus Sphaerogastrella; species Sphaerogastrella javana. The sequence goes on from JBANCZ010000572.1 coordinate 18,243, forward strand.
TCGAATCCATTTGCAAATCTGTATTTAATCCCCCATACCGTCATATTACTTATTATTTCCAGCTTACAGATTCCACGTTCTGCACCCTTTCTCTATATTTTTGTATTTATTTTGGGGTTTTCCCTAGATCTAGGCGAGATAAACTAAGATAGTATAGTAAATGTAATATTTACATACATGTTTACATTAATAATAGTGCATGTTCAACGAATTTTTATTCAATTTCCAAGAGATTGAATTATTTTTAAAATTCCTATAACCCACATTATTATAAACGATTTACCTAATTGTTCTTGCCATTCTCAACACACTTGATAGTTTTTGCTGCAAAAATTTAAATAGCTAATGCTATTTAAAAATAGTGTATGCACATATTTACTAACGATTAAAAATATATTAAGTCTTTGTAAGCGATAAGTGCAGCTGTTCCTTCTCTTTATAATGTGTCACAAAACCATTTGATATTTCTGTATAAAAATAGCTATCATTGACTTTAAAAAACCTAATCTGTATTTAATCCCCCTACCGCCATATTGTTTTTTGCAGTATGCTTTTAGTAGTATCTCTTTCGCACCTATTGAGGGTATTATACGTATGCATGGGTGCCATAGATCTAAAGTGAACTTGATCTGTACCAACATTGCTTTCTCTAGCATAATTATTAATTTCCTAGATAACGACTTTCTTTAACAAACAAGTTAAATTTAATTTAGTCGCTATAAAGGATAACAATTTACCTCAGAATTGCACCTATGCTGCTTTACCATCACGCTCCGTCGAAGAACCTTTTTAAATTTCCCTGTTAAAGTGCCTATAATTGACTTCAAAAAACCTAATCTGTATTTAATCCCCCTACCTCCATATTACTTTTAGCTATATGCTTTTAGTTTTGTCTCATTCGCACCTATAGAGATTGATATGACAAAAAAGTTTGTAAGCGACGGTTATTTTAAATTTTCAAAGTATGTGGCAAATGTAATAACACTCATTGTTAATTTAAACTACAAGACATCACTATACAGGAAGGTGTGATTGATATTCATATGTTAGTCCTATCTTTATACAAACTTCAATTTCCCTGGCTGTTATAATTGAAGAGAAATAGAAGCTAATACATAGGAACAATCATACAGTTAAGTTCTTTGACAGAAACACAGACGTGGTCCTGATTACGATTTTAAGCACACTTTGCGATCTGAAGTGCCTTACTTAGACACACATTTAGGCATACAACAATCTTATACGACCCTTCAGTGCTTTTTGAAGCTAAGGGTCTGAACAAAAAATGTGGCTCACATTTACTAAAAACTAAATTTAATTTGAATTATGCCATAATCTACTCATTTTATCTACATGGAAATTATTTTACTGCAGCTATCGGTAATTTTAAATCATAAACAAATGTACGCTTCTCAATAAAAGTGCCTAAAATTGATTTTAAAAAACCTAATCTGTATTTAATCCCCCTACCGCCATATTGCTTTTTGCTGTACGCTTTTAGTGTTGTCTCTTTCGCACCTATAGCGTTGCTATGGCAAAATGTTTTGTGGTGTACAAATAGTTTGTAATTTCTTAAGAGGCCGTTATTTTAAATTTGCAAAGTACGTGGGTAATGGCAAATTTAAATTATAGGACATTACTATGCGGCAGGATAAATATACATATGTTAGTTCTATTTTAATACAAAATTCGTTTTCCTTGGCTGTTATAATTGCAGAGATATAGGTACTCATACATAGGAACAAATATACGGTTACATGGTCTAAAAGAAACACAGACGAAGTCCTGATTAAGATTTTAACACACGATGTGGTCTACTACGCCTTACATAGACATACATTTAGACATGAGACAACCTTATATGACTATTTTGTACTTTTGAAAGCCGAGTGTCTCATATTCACCAAAAAATCAATTTAATTTTATAGCTATGATCTACTGCGATTTCCTTGGTGGTAATTATTTAACTAAAATTTGCGATTTTTCTAAATAGTAAACAATTTTACATTTCCCTACAAAAGTGCTTAATATTGATTTTAAAAAACCTAATCTGTATTTAATCCCCCTGGCATATCGCTCTTTAAAGTGCTAGTGATGTCTCTTTCGCACTTGTGGAGAGTGGTACAGACTATACGAAGACAGATCACGATAAAAATTCAAATGTTAAGCAATCTATGAAATGAAATTTGCAGTGTATTTGTGTAATGTAATAGCGCATATTGCAAATTTAAACTAAAGGGTATTACGCGTATGCGTGGGTAATACGCTGGATCGATCCCAACATTGGTATATTTATTTTTTTTTTTAATTTTTCAGATTTACGATTTCTTTATCAAATATATAAAAGTACTTTAATTAGTAAATTTCAACTTATTGCAGAATTGTATCTGTTGTCATTTTGAAATCACGCTCCGTCACAAAACAGTATTAAATTTCTCTGTAAAAGTGCCTATAATTGGCTTTAAAAAACCTAATCTGTATTTAATCCCCCTACTGCCATATTGCTTTTTGCAGTATGCTTGTAGTGTTGTCTCTTTCGCACCTACACAGATTGATATAGGAAAATGTTCTGCAGGGCATGAAGAGTGCGTTATTTCTTGAGCGGCCGTTATTATTAATTTACCCGGTGTATGGAAGCATAATATGAAAATATTATTTATAAAGTATATATATAATGTAATAATGAATTTCTATAATTGAAACTAGAAGTTAACAATCATATTATAATATTATTCATAAAGAATATATGTGTTGTAACTGAGAAATTGAAAGTAGAGGTTACCAGACAAGTGGGAGATGTTTTGAAATAACTTACAAGTAATTTTCTAATGAAGATCTTAACTTCATACTAACTATATTAGTTTTAGAGATCTAGGTATATGTTGGTACATACTGACACATAGAATATAAATACTCATTGGTTCTGCAAATGTTCTGGTTATTACACACTTTTGGGCTTTAATCTCATACGATTATTTCGTGCTTGTTAACGCACAAAAGGCATATATAGCTAAATTTACTTGTGCGTAAAGTAAATTTAGTCGCTATTAAAGTTAGTTGATGATTTTTTTACGATCACGCTTTGTCACAGAACTGTTTTAAATTTCTCCTTAAAAGTATATATTAATGACTTTGAAGCCCTAATCTGTATTTAATCCCCCTGCCGCCGCCATATTGCTTTTTGTGCGAAATATACTGAAGATATAGCTTTAAAAATTGTTTAAATCAAGCTACTAGGAGACTAGACTAGACTGGACTAAAGATTAACCTAGATGTCGTCTAAATTAAAAGTAAAATTGCTTTATGCTATCTATCTCACCTCGTTCTGTTTGTTTCACATATTAGGTCGTTCAGAATCTTATAAGATTATTGGTGCTTCTAAAAACATAAATAGCATATTTAATTAATATTCACAACTATTAATTTAGTCGCTATGGTGTGTAACAATTTCTAGGACGAAAATCTTTTGCTTTATTATCATATCCCAGAAGTATTTTATATTTCTTTGTATCTACAAATGAATTAAAAAAACCTAATCTGTATTTAATCCCCCTGCCGCCATATTGCTTTTTACAATGATGCTGTCTCTCTCGCACTTATTGTGAATACGAAGCAAATGCTGAGATGAAGCGATTGTTACGAAATTTACAGAGTATTTAAATAATATTATAATAATAAGCAGAGTATTTGTATAATATAATATATAATATAATAATTATGTAAAAGCGTATATTGCAAATTTAATTTAAAGGATATTAATTTGAATGCATGGGTTTAATTGAATTGAAATATTCCTGATCTATACCAACTTTGGTTTCTGTAACTTTTATAATTTTCAAGATCTAGAGTTCTTTTTAAACAAACAAGTAAAATTTATTTAGTCTCTCTCATTTATTCTCTCTGCTCTCGCTAATTTAGAATCTCGCTCTGTAACAAAACTATTTTATATTTCTCTGCAATAGTACATATAATTGACATTAAAAAACCTAATCTGTATTTAATCCCCCTACCGCCATATTGATTGTTCAAGACTGTCTCTGGTTGTGTCTCTTTCGCACTTATAGAAACAGGTATGGGCAAATAATATGCAAATGCACAAAAACGTCGTTTCTTTCTAAGAGCACTCTATGAATTAAAAAAAAAAGATTTGTAATATTTTAATGCATTTGACAAGGTATTATTCCATGGTGTAAATTTGAGTGGGAATGAGATTGGGTATTAAATATTTGATGTAATCTTAATCAACATTTTGTTGAAGCGGCTTGAAATCTAGGCATTCATACAGAAAGCTGATAGTTTGATAGATGAATACATATTCAAATAGGCAACTACACAGAGGTACAGTGCTAGAGGGAACCCATCTTCTCTTCGTGATCCAGAATCTATGCTTACACATTCTCTTTTCGGTCTGTCACGCCCTCTTCTGTTTAACACATTAATAGATCCTTTTGTTGTTTTTAAGCGCAGCGTATAGATAGTACATTTAGTAAACATTTACTAACAAATACATATGCATTTATTTGCAGTAGCATCAACATGAAATATCTGTAAATGCGAACGGTTGCTGTTGATTTTGTTTTCTTAGTAATCGCGCCTTCTTTATCCGTGCCACAAAAATGGCCCAAATAGTCGATGTATGTGGAGAAGTGCCCGTAATTGACTTTTGGGCTTTGTGTTTTCTTTATTTTTTTATTGCTCACTATGAAATTTGAATGCAAATTCCTAATCCGTATTTAATCCCCCTACAGCCATATTGTTTTTTTGTAGTTTCTTACTACGATTTTTTGTATACCTGCGCCCCTGATTCTTTACAACCTTTGTATTTTCTTTGGGCTTGTTTACCGCATTGGTCTTAAGGCATGATCTAAAAGTATACCGATCATTTACGCATCTAAAATAAATTTCTTTTAATACAAAGACTGTATCTAGTCCATTGAATGCATTTAATGTAAGTCTCTTTAGTTTAACTATAATTATGCATGTTTTGAATCTGAGCATATTCGATCATTTTTTATGCTACAACTTCCATATTATTGTTTTGAGTAGTCAAACTAATCCGATGTCCAACTTTACTTCAAATCTAGAAGAAATCTAAATGCGCAATTCTATGTATGTTTTTTATTGCATTTGCTATCTTTGTCTGGCACGTATTAGTGTCAATAATTGACTTGAATCCTTTATCCTTTTCTCTTCGTTTACTCGTTTTACTACTCCCAGCGAAATTCGTCATCGTTGAAGCTACAGTGAATGATGCACCAAAATCCTAATCTGTATTTAATCCCCCTCTAGAAATGTTTTGCATTTTTCCATGCGAATATGCCATGTATGTATATATGAATAGATGCACGGCTCAAGCTATACCCTACCCGAAGTTTTCAACACACACACACACACACACACATACACACATACATATATGCATACACACCGATACACTGTTCGCGAATATTATATTGCAGTCATATAATTTTTGGGTTTGTTTACCACCTTTGTCCCTAAAATCTGCTCTGAATAGATTAACGTACTGTCGCGCGCTTGTGTGCGTGTGCGTATGTGTGCGTGTGTGTGTGTGTGTTGGTTAGACTTAGCATAAGTGTTAGTGTGAGTGCGCGATTTAGCGACTTAGCGTCATGCTACCTGACTTTCGCTCTTCGGCTCTTTCGCTCCCGTGCCTGTAGGTGGACGCGTGCGGCGTCTACCTGTCTCGCTCCTCTGCCGCAGTCGGCGTAAGCTGCGGCGTTGACTGCGGCGCTGGCTGCGGCGCAGACTGCGGCGTAGGCTGCACCCTGCCCCGCGAACCGTATAAAACGCAGCGGATTTGCATTCGAGAATCAGTTCCAACTCAGGTTGTCTAACGAGCAGACGCACTGCATCATCAGCAAATTGTAAACATTTAATCATCATAAACATCATCATTCAATCATCTAACCATCACACATCGATAAAACAAAACTAAAAAAACACCTAAAAACTTTGGATATTCTCGGCAGCACAAGTAGCGCTAGGTAAGCATCGAAAGGATACGTTGTGTTACCGTGGGTTCCAGCCATTTTGTGCCACATCAAGAATCACTCAAACTCTGTGCGCCCTTAAACCGCGGCAGGGTATGAGTGGAGGGTGGCACGAGCGGCACACTTAGGGGTGGCAAAAAAAAGAATCAAATAAAAATGAAAGCAAGCAAAACAATGTAACAAAAACAAAATGATAAAAAAAAACTCAAAGCCAAAGAAAAGTGAAAAAACTCGACGCAGGCGCAGTGAACAAATTTTTAATATTTTCTCCTCTCTCTCGGTATAATTTTAGCTATCGCTAAGAAGAACATGCAGAACTGGGATACCAGCGCTGCAGCTCCCAGCCACGAGCAGCAGGTGCAACACAACGCCTGGTACAGCACAATGTTCGCTGCGACCGTCAAGCAGGAGCCCATTTCGCATCATCATCATCATCATCCGAACAACACCAACAGCAGCAGCAACAGCCCCATGCAATCGCCCAACATGCCGAATATGCCGAATATGCCCAATATGACCAATATGACGAATATGGCCAACACACAGCTGGAGCAGTTCATCAAGCAACAGCATCAGCAACTGCAACAGCAACAGCAACTACAGCAACAACAGCACCAGCTACAGCAGCAACAGCAGCAACTGCAGCAGCAGCTACAGCAACAACAGCCCATGGATACCATGTGCGGTGCTGTGATGACACCATCGCCCAGCAACAATGACCAGAATAGCCTGCAACATTTCGATACCACGCTGCAGCAACAACTGTTGCAGCAACAGCAGTACCAGCAACATTTCCAGGCGGCACAGCAGCAACAGCAACAGCAGCAGCAGCAGCAGCATCATCTCGCCTTGGGCGCCTTCAATCCATTGACACCGCCCGGACTACCTAACCCCATGCAGCACTTTTATGCCAGCAACATGCGACCCAGCCCTCAGGCCACGCCTACATCATCAACATCTGCCAATGCAGTGACAGCCGCTTTGCAAAGCGGCGATAAATTGCAGGCACTAACGCCGCCAATGGACGTCACTCCGCCAAAATCGCCAGCCAAATCCCAAAAGTCCAACACAGATGCAGAGAAGGATCAGGATCTGGTGTCGAATTCAAGCGAGGAGATGCGGGAGATGGGTGAATCAGAGGATGACGATAGCAACATTCGCATGCCCATCTACAATTCACATGGCAAAATGAAGAACTACAAATGCAAGACATGCGGCAAGGTCTCCATCACCAAGGTGGAGTTCTGGGCACACACACGCAATCACATGAAGCCCGACAAGATGCTGGCCTGCACCAAGTGTCCCTTTGTGACCGAATTCAAGCATCACCTTGAGTACCATATACGCAAGCACAAGAACCAGAAACCCTTCCAGTGTGACAAGTGCAGCTACAGCTGTGTGAACAAGTCCATGCTGAACTCGCATCGCAAATCCCATAGCTCCATCTATCAGTATCGCTGCATTGACTGTGAATACGCCACCAAGTATTGTCATAGCTTCAAGTTGCATCTGCGCAAGTATAACCATAAGCCCGGCACGGTGCTGGATGAGGACGGCACACCGAATCCCTCGCTCGTCATTGATGTCTATGGCACACGCCGTGGACCCAAGAACAAGTCCTCCAGCACCAATGGCAATGGCGGCACCAAGCGCGGAGCAAATAAGAAGCAGCCACCACAGCAGCCTATTATACCACCAACGTCTCAGTTATCAGCCGCTCTTCAAGGATTCCCTATGCCCACTGCAAGCATTGGTATGCCAACAATTCCGGCCGCCGTCCCTGCAACAGCACCGGCTCCAGTCACTGCACCACCAGCTCCAGTCATTGCACCAGCACCTGTACCCATCGTAACTGCACCTGTGCCAGCTCTTTCTCCCCCATCGCCAGCGAAGAGCATTGCCAGCGTTGAGCAGGTACCACCCAGTTTACCCACCGCCTTGCTGCCGCCTTTGGCCAGTTTACTGCAGCAGAACACCAACATGGCGTTCTTCCCCTACTGGAATCTCAATCTACAGATGATAGCCGCACAGCAGCAGGCCGCTGTGCTAGCCCAATTGTCGCCGAATATGCATGAGCAACTGGCACAGCAATTGCAGCGCCAGCATCTGCAGTGTGTCAGCGAGAACGCCGACTGTGATGAAGAGGAGCCGGAGCAAGAGTTTGAGGGCAAAGTGATGGATGCCGCCATGGATCTATCACACGGTACACCCGTCAGGGAGATTTCTCAGCAGTCCATGGCCATGAATTTGAAGATCAAGGACGATAATACGCCAGTGGCCAGCAACAGCAATGCCTTACGTCGCAAGGGCCGCGTCCTGCAGCTGGACACCCTACTGCACCTTAAATCGACAGCAATGATTACACCGGAACAGCAGCGTATGTTGCACGCCTTGTCACCCATTGCCGGCAGCAGTGCCAACAGGCAGCTAGCCGATGAGCCCTGCTCCAGCACCAGCTCGGCGGATGATTCCATGGAGATCAACCATATGCCACAGGGCTCCATTGCATCCAGCTCTGGCAATAGCTCAAATGCCAGCAGTAGCAGCAACATCAGCAGCAACAATGCTAACGCTGCACCAGCTCCCTCTGTGACAAGTTCAAGCGCATTGGCTGATTTCTTCAACTCGATGTTTGAGTGCAAGTATTGTGATATCTTCTTCAAGGACGCTGTGCTCTACACCATCCACATGGGTTACCATAGCTGTGACGACGTCTTCAAGTGCAACATGTGCGGCGAGAAGTGCGAGAGTCCAATCGGTCTCTTCGTGCACATGGCACGCAATGCACACAACTAAGCATTAGCGATTGTTGATCCGATTGCTATAAAATACTGATATCATTAGTATTAAGTTACTAGGGTCTCCTCTACAGTGTATATAGTCTCTCTTTCTCTCTATAACTTTTGATGTCGTTGTCGAAAGTTGTATATATCTCAACGATAGCCCCCTGTATTATATTAACATCAGCAGTAAGTGAACCATCAACAAATATTTAAAACATCCACATGAAATCTCTCATGATTTCTAAATTTAATCTAACTTTTAAGAAGTCTATTTATACTTGAAAACTAGCTTAGGTATATCGTAACTCTATGTAAACATTATTTCGGTATTCTCAGTTATCATCATAACAATTTGAAGCCGAAACAAACCAGAACCCAGAAAAGGGTTAAAAAATTGTCATGCATACAAACGTTACTTTAAGTTCGCAGTTTACTTAAATTAAGTAACTCTAAACATACATAAATGCTATGTAAACTAAGTCAGCGCCTAGCCAAAAGTCTTATTTAAACAGCCATTGTTTTATTTTGATTATTTTAGTTTTAAGCGAATACATATTTTAAGATTAAAAAAACCATAAAAAAAAAACTACTCCATGTTTTTGTTTCTCACTTTTCAGTATTTCAGTATTTTAATAGCATAATTTCCATCTGTTTTAAGTTCATCATTCGGTTCGATAAATTCGATGATAAATGATCAATAATTCGAATTATTTTTGATATTATTTACTTGAGAAACTTCTTTGGCATAATGACAATATTTTTGATAAAGATCAAAGGGAAGTACAAATCTAGAGATTTTATACCAAATCTACGAATAATATTAGAAATAAATACCAAATAAAACATTTTAAAACGTAACTCATAGTAATAATCATGTGAATAAATTAGATATTAACAACACACAAATATTTACTGTAATTAAACCAACTGTAAATCTGAGCAATCTGAGCAAATGGATCAAAATTATCTAGTTCATAGTTTATATAGTCGATAATTTCTGTAAATGTAAACCAAAGTCAATACCGAGACTTTCTATGGACTCAATGTTAAGACAACAATTTGTATGGCTTAACAAACCGAGTTCGTCAAATGTTTTTATGTCTGATAAAATAAAAGAAAATTATATATATATGAAAAATGAATAACGTCTACTTTTCTTGAGTAACACACCAAATGTCGCAAAATGATTTATATTACGCAAAAATAATTGGAAAAACTGCTCCATCATCGTCTAAATGAGCGCATTATTAAAGTGCGGGCGAAACCAAGCAAATTGATATTACAAGAGAAGGAACTATGGGCATCATCTGACCTCTAAGGATTTCCATTGATCGATCATTTTGCGTGAAAACGCACAATTCGCATGGGGTAGAAATTATATAATAATAATGATAACCTCATGAGCACGCGCACAGCCACTGAATAACGCCTTCAACATGACGCAGCAAGGGATCACGATCGGCAAAAGATCGGAGAATTCACTCAGGGTATTCGATCGGAAGTTGCGCATGCGGCATACACACTTCGACGATCGATGTCGCGTGCTCTTGAGTGGAAATTATTTTCCTTTCCTTAGGGCCCTTAGACTTGCGTTTTGTTGTTGAGTTTTTGGGTGTTTTATAAATAGTTTTTCGAGGTTGTTTTCTATTGGTCGAATACACTCTTCATGTTGGAGTGTGGGGGCATTTTTCGAATATTTCTACATTGAGCATTTTACAATTTTTTTCTTTTATTTCATTTTGGTAAATGCCGTTTTTCCTCATTAAAATTATGTGCCCGAAGCATAATTGATATTTATGAGTCGATGGAATGAAAATTGTTTGCGTTTGCATTTGAAAATGATGATTGAAAATTGGAAATTGATGTAAGCATTTTATGGTGGTCTTCGACCCAGACTTAGTCAAATGCTGTAGATCTAATCTAAAATTAGATTTTGCATATCCCCTTAGACGGGAGTCGAAATAAAAGAATTCATCCTCAATTCAAAATGATAATGAATCAATGGCCTTATAGCCCTATCTTTTGGCTTGTGGCAGACGCAAGCGAGTTTAAAGATGTTTATCTGCCGCTCAGAACTCTAACCTCATTTTCTTACCTAAACAACTGAGGTATCTCTGATCTCGGCTTGTGGCCGTGTTGCATCCTTGCGCCCATTGTTCAAGCCACAAAAAAAAAAATCTCGCCACACACAAAAGGAATCTTTTTGTTAAGTGAAACTAGCCAGGGTCACTTACAAACTGAAAAGGAAGACCCTAGAGTCTTTCGGACTGGCCATTTGAAAGGTGTAATTTTGGTTTTTAACATTGCCAATGAGCATTTCTTTTCGTACTTTCAGTTTTTTGTTTCACTCTGAGGCAGCTGTTGCACTTTTTGCACCTTCAGCTCTAAAAAATATTTCTACGAAAATGAATAAAACATGAAATAATTAGGGTTCTGCAGTCGAGTATGTCGAAAATAATATTGATAATACAAAAATGCCAATGGAAATCAATAGTAATACTATTTACTGTAGATATAATATAATATTTGTAAAATTATAAAAATCGTAATGGAAATCAATAGTAATACTTCTTCCTCTAAATATAAATATTAACCCATATAACAAATATAAGTGGGCGTTGGTTTTAATAATGAATAGATTTCATGTATATATAGTATAAGCTTAAACGAATTGAAACGATTTTTTGGATTTTGGGTATTAAGCTGAATGTGCTTGGCCCCTCGGCCAAGTATGTACGTATTGTACTATATGGCATATAGCGTATCCATTTTGTACTCACAGTTACCCTTCAACCACATTAATATTTCGTCTGGCTTATCGTACGATCTACATAAGAACCGCAGCCAGAGCGCACAATGGTAAACATGAAAGTATTATTAATGCCACCGAAAAAAGAATCTCCCACAGGGGCGAACATAAAATAGGTATTTACAGCAGAACCACCCCCAGAACTAACAACAACTACAACATCTACAACAATATTAACAACAACGACTATAATAAAGGCTAAAAAAAAAAAAATACGCAGAGCGCACGCCATGTTGAATATATTCGAGTGTAAGAGTTGTGTGTGTGAGTGTGTTCGAATGCCTGTGAGTGTGTGGGAGTGTGAGTGGCCATTTTTAGACGTGTCAGACTTACAATAGCTAAAAATAAGCCAAGTAACAAAACTGAAACTGAAATAGTAACTTGAGGGAGTTTCCTAGTTGCTACGAAAAGTGTTACAAGGTTTTTCACTATGCCAAAAACTGCCCAGACGCAAGGGGCTGCTGCACTGCGAGAGGAGTGAGAAGCGGAGAGGAGAGAAGAGGGCGGTGTATGTATACGTATATGCATGTGTGGGTGTTTAGTTGATTAATACACGCAAGGGTGCCGTTCACGACGTTGCATCCACTCACCAGATATACATACCTACATGTATAACTAAGCGCTGCTGACCATAGACTATAGGCCAAGAGTCTCTCTGTGTGTATTTCCCTCTCGTTCTTTCCATGATTGGCCGCACACCCTGCAACCGCGAGCCCTTATCAAACAGCCGTTGCCGACGAGCTGTTGATTGCCATTTCACATTGCTGGCGCCCACATTGGGCACAACAACAAGACGGCGTAAGAGAATTGTTCAGTTTTAGGCATTTCCATTACACAAAATACCATGAACCAGCATCTGTAGCCAATTATTGACTCGATACTGATCCTGATGCTGACGTTGATCCTTTAGCGTAAGCGTGACGTCATGTGCTGCCTACGGGCTATCCGCACCTAGGCAACATGCCAATCCACAACAAACACATGCACGCACACACACACACTCACGCCGAAGGATTTACTCACTAGCCGATAATTTATTTCTGTAAACAATTTTCACTAGAATTGCGAACGGTCCGCCAAACAACTTTCCTTTTTCTTTGCCATCCAACAGCTGACCAGGGTCCGGTCAGTTGCTCCTTATGTGGTAGGTGTAACGAATTTTTAAGTGGGCGCTGCTAACGAGCAGAGTCCGATGCTTGGCTCCTTCTCTTCCTGGCCAGGTGAGTGTTGTGGCATGCTCTAAGTTATAGGATAATCAAGCGGCTATGCTTCTGATTAAAGGTATTTATGCCGTAATGTGAACGTGTTAAAAATGTCGATAAATCACATCGATAAATCATTTTCAAGGCGAATTGTTTTTAGTTGATTGTCGATATATTCAAACGAATGTACATTTTTTATCGACACTATTCTTATAGTCTGTCTGTTCACTTTATTATATTTAAATGATACATTTTATAATTAATAATCGATATTAACAAATTAAATTATATATTAATTAATCTGATCTGTTCGTGGCAAACAAAAAAACTTGTTTATCCAGCCCTGTCCAATTGTATTTTACTTTTTTTTTATCTGTTTCTCGCTCTCCTTTGCTTAACACCAATTCGCCGGATTGAAGCTAAAGCAGTCGCTCTTCCGCTTAAGTTTCGATCGCGAATTCGCCGCGTTCGATCGTTCGATTGTTCGATCGTTCGTTCGATAGTTCGATCGTTCGTTCGCTTGTTCGTTCGTTCGTTCTCTTGTTCGTTCGCGCATATAAAAATCTAAAAAAAAGATTCTAAACTTATGGCAATATTTAATAAATTCTAGCAAGAAATGTGAGTCTCTATAAACTTGAATGCGTGTGAGTGTAATTGCATCAAATACATGAGTCATGTACCCATATGAGCACCCTCACGATAAGGACGCACATTTGTAACTGCCATAGAAATTGCAAATCAATTCAATTGCAAAAACCAAGACGAATTACTACACATTTTAATGATAAATATGCAAAAAAAAAAAGGAAGAAAGAACAAAGAATGCACATAAAGCACACAAATATGCATGCACACATGCATACATATATATATATATATATATATATATGTATGTGTGGGGCTCCACTAACCCAATGAATTGTCCAAATACCAGGGACACCAAATCCACTCAACAGTGTTGCAATTTTTACAGTTCCACAATGTCCACTCACATGTAAATGTAAGCAGTGGAGTTGTGTGAATGTTTGTTACTTCAATGGGAGTTGTGCTGGTGGAAACGGGATAGACAATTGGAATCGCCTACATGATGAACGTGGAGATATAGACAGCAGCAAAAACAAACCGAAAAAACAAAAAAAAAAAAACAAAAAAAAACAAATGAAAGAAAGAGAAAAATAAAAACATCTGCCCCTGATGGCACTTTAGTTAACGAAAAATAACAATGGTTAAAAATATATGTATGCACATGTATTGGTGGTATGTGTATATGTGTATGTGCCTATGCGAGCGTATGCATGCAGCATGGAAAACAAAAAAAAGTCTCATTGTGGTCGTTGTTGTTGTTGTTGTTGTTGTTTTTGTTGACTGGCTGTGCCATCGATAATGTCCAGCATCCGTTATAGAGAAAAAGGAAGTCGAAATAAACGACATCAGCGTGTGCCTCCCCTCTCTCTTTCTATCTATGTGCCTGAGTGTTCGTGTGGGGGTTGCACACGCATCCTACTCAGCCCGTCCACAACGTCCTTTACTATTTGCACTAGACGGTCAGACGGACGCCTCCTGCTGGACTGAACTGGACTGGACTGGACTGGACAGTTGGTACGTTCCGTTTCTTTGCTTGCTTCGTTTGGACAGTTTGCTACATTTGCCGCGCACAAACAATAAAAATTGTGTGGGTTATTCGATTGATTTCGATTTTCCTCTTCATTTTTTTTACTCGAGACTCTGCCTCTTTTTTCCTCAGCCCTTTATACTATTTGCACTGATTTCCAAGCACGCAGCTGTTTGGCGAGTCAACAAAGTAATTGTAGCTGCCTGGGAGCGTATTCTACATTTTTGGATGAAGCTAGCCAAAATCATAGAGAGCGCCATTAGGTAACTCTTAGCTGTGATAACAGTTCGTTATTATGGTATCAAATGATCTTGGTTCAAGTGCTATGCCCTCCATACGAGAGACTGAAGAAGAACCACAAGCAGTTTTAGAGGTCTCAAAGGGTGTAAAGTCGACTCTCGATAATTGAAACTTTCGATAATTCAATTCGAAGCTAACACGAGTTCCCTACAAAACTTTATAGAACACAAACCATTCGATAATTCGAACTCTCGATAATTC
>JBANCZ010000573.1:5385-33145 GCA_037040025.1 Sphaerogastrella javana
GAGGGAAAGGGAGAGAGAGGGAAGGAAAGAGAAAGAGAAAGAGAGAGAGGGAAAGGGAAAACAGAATCAGTTACCAAAGATGCTCGAGCTGGCTCAGAACTTTTGGCGGGCAAAACGACAGGCGACAGCTGCCGTCAGCAATAGCCAGGCTACGGGTCTAACATTATAAGCTGCAACAGGAACACGAACACGAACACACAAACACAAACACCCACACCCGGATTCACATCCCTGCCACACTTACCCTACTGCCGTTGCCCTACCCTTTCACTTTCTCATCGTCGTCGTTGGCGGGTGCAACCCTTCCCATTGGCTTTTCACATTTTCCATTGCTCCGTGCAGTTGCAGCTACAACTGCAACGCTTTGCAGCTGCAGTCGCAACTCGTCAAGCGTGACGCCTTTTGACAAGTTTACGCTGTACAACTTTTACATTTATTTATTTTTATTTTCATTTCCTTTTTTTCACTATGCTTTTTCTATTTTTTGCTATTTTTTTGTGTGTTTTTGTTTTCTCTTTTGGCTCTTTTACTTTTACTTTGGCCAGTGGCGCTGGTGTGTAGATTGTTGTTGCTATTGCACTTTTACTTGAGCCGGGCGTACTTTAAAATAATTTACACAAAAACTTCCGGCCAGTTGGCAGCTGCTTGAGTACTCACCGTGCGATTTCCCAGATTCTTGACGCGGCAGGTAAGCTTAATTGTCTTGCCAACGAGGCCAGTGACGTTGCTGGAGATGCTCGTATCGAAGCTCGGCCCGCCTGTGCCCGGTGTGGGCAGGTCCTGTAGGAAATCTGTGAAGAAACGCTTCGAGGCTCCCTCCGAGCTGCCTGTAAAATCGAAAGGTTGAACATTTACACGTTAAAAGTATATCGATTTCAGTAGGGTAGTCAAATATTATTTACACTTAATGTCAATAAAGTAGTAAGTAATTGTGATCCCTTTCTGTGCTTTAAGCACATCCCACATTCTCGATTCTCGGACAAATATTTAATTTGGGTTAAGGGAAGGTATTCTGGATTCCTGGATTTCCTTGATTTCCAGCTCACCCCCGTTTTCGTATTCTTTCTAAGGCATAACATTCTACTATGATGTATACTGGGGATTTGACCTCCGATTTACAAAATCTGGAGATCGAAAGACCGGTAAATATTCTTAGAGAATTCTTCCCCGAAGGTAAAATAAAGCCAGGTAAATCTGGTTCTTTACCAGAATGTTGTAAAAATTCTTTTTGCACATTTACTAATTATTTATTTGAACGAATAACATTTAGTTGATTCAAATTTTATGATTGTTATTGAAATGGAAAATTGTGCTGTATATTAAAATTTATTCGTTCATCCGCATATACCCAACACATGCCCATCGAAAAGTTGAACCGTGTCATTATTTTTGGACTATCAATCCTGCCAAAAATAATATTTACTGTAATTTGCATTGCCGCTGGCAAATATGAAATTCATTTACAGAAAAATTGATCAAATATGCTGTAGCATTAAATATGCTAACATCTTTATTATTATTCCAAATGAATTGAATACTATATACTGTTTAAACATAAGTATGTAAATCAATTCGAATTACGCATTCGTTACATTTATTGATATTTTTTGTATTTTTTTTTTAGTTATTAAATTGAATATAATTGTTAAATTATTTGCTGAATTTTTCATAAGTGCTGATTGAGCATGCACATTTTTTCGCCCATTTTATCATAATTTTTTTCCATGTTGCCATAAGCCGATAACTTACAGACATGGCCATTATTGGGTCATAATTTCAGTGCGGTGCCTGCAAGCGGCAAATGAAAGCTGCATTTCATACTCACACAAACACTCACATACACTCAAACACACTCACACACACTCACACACATTCACACACACTCACATGTATACAGTTTGCGACACAATGAATGTGTGCGCGATGCATGTGTTGCACTATTGTTGCCACAGAGGCAGAGGCAACTTACCTTGCTCCAATGCCGTCATGTGGTGTTAATTGCCACTTTACAGCGAGCAGTAAGTTGCTGTTGATCGAAGTTCGCTAAGTATGTACAAGCACACACACATTAAATAATGTACATAATATATAAAAATATATAGATGAATGTACGCACACAAATCTGGGAATTTAAAGGGAACCCAGCTGTTGCTGCACCCAATGCAACCGAATTGAAAATAAGGCAAAGTAAGGCTCCGTTTAAAGCTGTACAAGACTTACAGCTAATTATGGCCGATTGTGTATTCAATTTCTTCTCTTTGATTCATGAACTAAGCGTAAGTGAGTCGAATAAAGACAGAGTCTAAGTCGAAACTCAATTAAATTCAACAAGGTGCTCTTTATTTATGTTATGAATTACTCCTGATTCAGGTAGTTAGTATTTTATATCACTTAGGATTTGCAATAATATTTGTTGTAGTAATTAGTTCTAGCTTATAAAATACTTACGATTTCACACTACTCAACCTTTGAGATATGGGTAGATAAAGCCTTTCAATATTACCTAAGTATTCCCATTCCTATACCATCAATCTACTAATACGTTAACATATTATATCGAATGGCAATATATTGTTAGCTCTCATTGTGACACTTGTCATAACGATACAATCGTCATCGTTGAACTCTATGCTCTGTGTATAAATTCGTAGTTTAAATGGAACAAAATCGAGGAATGAGAGCACCCTATCCCATTTCTGATATACCATATATGTACCATATACCATATTGAATGAATTTGATAAAAATATCAGCGAGTTTTCAAGTCGCTGATGTGACACATTGCGCACTTGAGTGCGTCAAGAGGCAGCAAAGGACAAAAGGACTCATCTCGCACTTCACACCTACACTCACACTCACACTCACACCCACATCCAAACACACACCCATACACTCACACTCATGTATTTACGAGTACAAGAGGCATGAAGGCACGCGAGGCAATTGACAACTTAACGATGCCATTGAATTGCTGAAAACATTCTCACATTGCGCGTGGATCGGCATGTGAATGGGAAAGTCTATAACATGGTCTAAATAGATTGCGTGAGTGGATAGGCGGATAGGTGGATATGTGGATAGGTGGGCTGGATGACAAGCAGTCGAGTTGTAGGCGGAGTAGCAAATTTCGAATTAGTCATATAAATGAACAAAGTCAGTAGACAAAGGACATGACATGCATGTGCTACTCATACTTGTACTCAAACTCTGGTTGTCATACTTGTACTCATACACATGCGCACACTCACAATCATACTCGTACTTGTACACTCGCACTCATGACGCTGCAAATATTTGTGTTTAATAAAAAAAATTATGAACTTCAATTACGCAAAGGAGACCGCGATAATAATGAAAGCTAAGAGTGCACAATGTCTACACAAGCTCAAGTGTGGGTGTGTATGAGTGTGTATGTGAGTGTGGTATGTTTATATTTGTCAGTGTGTATGGGTGTGTGTGGGTGCATAATACGCGGAGCAAATAGCTGGGTGTCAGTTAGTATCTGATGGTAATATTCTCTCTCTCTCTTTTTTTCCAGACAATCTTTCTTTATCTTTTTCCCTTTGTAACATACCATTCATGTGAGTGTGTATGAGTGTGTGTGCGAGTGTGCATGAGTGTGTGTTTGCATAACATAATTCGCACAAGTTATAAAACCAAAGTGGAGCTCTGCGGAAGTGTTTGTCCTGGCCATGTGCATGCGAATGGGGCACATAAATCAGCTGATGACAGCAACGCCATTTCGCTCAGCGAATGTCAGATGTGCGTCTCTAATTGGCTACTTCTACTGTTCTCTACTCAGTATATGAATCCCTCACACACCCTATCATGTACGTATAAAACATGGCCAGCTTCATCATTGTAATCGCCCTGGCTCAGTATATCGAAGCATAAAAAGCAGCGAAAGTATGGCTCATTTCGTACTGAGATTCCTTAAAGTGAAGAGGTCGTAATATGACTTGACATATTTGTAAAATTCTTGAGATCTCAACGAGTGAATTTTTAATACATCAATGCATATATAACGAACACAGATTTAGACTGAATTTAAGTTATAGTATTCAAACTTTGTGGAGTTGTTCATACAACCTATTGATATATTATAAATATATCATATAATTCGGTAAATCGTATGATTTTAATAGTGTCAGTATATAGAATTGAAAAATTTAAAAAAATTAAGAAAAAATTTAAATGTGACAACAACTATACTAACTAAAACTGCAATTAGTTGATCTAGCTCTACTACTTTTTTGTGACATATGTATATAAGATATGTGTATAAGGTGATTCTGTCTAGCTCTTTCGCTTACTTTTTACTATAAATCGTATCGATATATGTTAACATTCTTGAGATCGCAAATAAAGAAGATCTATATATAAATGCGTATATAACAAACACACATTTTGTAGTTGTATTGCATACAATCTTGAGATTTTATATAGTTATAGCAAATAATTAACTACATTTCCTGACATTGAAAGTATCAGCATAGAGTATTAAAAATTTCTATGAGAATATGAAGAATTGTTAATGTAAAAAACAATATGTTTACTAAAACTGCGGTTAGTTCTTATAATACTCGTATTTTTATGACACGTATATGATTATGTTGTCTAGGTCTAGGTCCTTTGCTATGTACCATGAAATGGAATGAGGTAACGGTGTTTTGATCCAATCTGTTGGTTTAAATGCGAAATACATAAATTTGTGTGCTATTTTCTCGCATTATACAATGCACAATGTTGTTTTTCTAGCTTTTTTTTTTGGTCACTCGCTGCGGGCATTTTTTTGGAGGTAGGGAAGTTAAAAAGTCGGTAAAAATAATTCAAGTTGAATGATAATGGAATTTGGTAGGTAGGAAGCACATGCGAAGTGACATCGTGGCAAATGTGGGGCTCTTGGCTTTATCTTCTTCTGGCATGTCACCGTTTAAATACCGTTTATACAGGGCGATGGCATCGCCAGTTGCCAGGAACTGCTTGCCACGCGTGCCACACACATATGTGAGTACTTGCAACCTGAACCCTATTCTCTTTTTTTTGTACTCGTATTCATTTTTGTACAATTTTTGTAGTTGTTTGTTGGATTTTCTTTTGCATATGCAGCTAGTGTTGATAAACTTGTATGGTTTTTTATTCAAGCAATTCAAATGATTTATTTTGAATCTCGTTGCACAATTTTCAACTCATATAGGAATTTGCGTAATCTGAAAAACAAAATGTTTCAACTCGGCACAAATAAAGCTGTCACATACATAATTCCATCATATTTTCCAATGAAATATCACTTTAATCGCAGTGTTATCGATGCAATTGTATTAACAGTGACACTACTGTAACAAATGGTACCTATAATATACTTTATGATCAAACTATACACAGCAATGTACCCTGATTTATTTCAGCATCTGTTGCAGTTGAAAGTAAGCTAAATAATGTTTTTTAATACTTTAGTTTTATATGAATATAGTTAGATTTCCCATATCAAATGCTTCATTTAAGGTTTCTTCCTATATTAGCCAAAAATTAATCTGTTTTCTCACACATTTAAATTACATGCTAAACTGAAAACAAACAAATGAAAACTCAATAGTTACACTTAGAGATGTTTCTTAAATAGATGTACCGAAAATACATATTTATGTTCCCGAAAAAATGTTTCCCTTTTTTTAGGAAAAGGTAATTGAAGTTACACTTTGATCTTACTTTTTTTTTTAAACAAAATCTAAGTTTTCTTGCATTTAATTAAACAATTTCTGGACATACTTATAATCACTATAATATTATTAAATATGCTTTTAAATTCTCTTGTTTTTCCTGGCATATTATTAAACAAAACAAACCAACATTGACACAACTTTTAATCAGAATTATAATTAGCAAAACTACATTAGAATTGCAGCATTTTACTATTTCTGTTTATTGTTTCCGAATTGCATTGAAATTGATTGTATTCCTATGTTTTCGTTTGTTTCAATAACAAAATTTACATGTAAATTTACAGATATAGAATATACCAGACGGAAAGTAAAATATATAGCAGGGAATACTTTTTGTTTGCATATTGATAAAATGAATTGAAGCCAGAGAGTATTCATACTGAGTTAAGTACAGATAGTAGCAATCTGTAATCCGAGCCACACTCAACTGGCTAAATAAACTTGGCCAACAGTTGGCCAGTTGGCCATGGCCTACATACTATAGATACTACTCATGTGCTGAAATAGAGACAGTCATCTCAATTGCCAGCTGGCGGTCGTTTAAATTGAGTTGGCAAAGTTCTTGGCTCATATAATCAAAACCAACAACTAACTGCCAACGGATTTCAATCTAAATTTAAAGCATTTTCATGAGTATCTACGTGTGTGTATCTGTGTGTAAGTGCGTGAGACTATACCAACAGTTGACTATTTGGCAGCGTAAGATATGTATATGAAACGAGCTCCCCTGGCTCGTTAAGCCGCTCCGAAGCAAATCGCAGAACGCCCGATTGGACCCTCCCAATGCCGCCTATCCCCTATCTTCCTGACCCACTAGCTTACTAGACATTATATGCAAATAAAATTGTCAACGCTTTTCCTGTCCTACACTACGAAAAATGTTTCTAGTACAGAAAGATTGAAATTTATATTTCATGTACTCAGAGTATAGTGGGAAAAGAGGCTTAAGGTCTAGTGTATATACATGAAGTACATTAACAATTTTGCAAATATACCATTTCCAGATAGTCTCACGGTTGTGTACAGGTGCATATTACAAGATGTGAGGTATACTCCAGTCGAGCATACTCTTGGGTATTAAGTGTGCTTACTTGTTGTATGCCTGAGTCGACCTTTCAGATGTTCAATGTATGCATAAATTGATGATATGGCAAAGGCGGATTATGTGGCCTGAAACACAGATACAAACACACACACACACACACACACCGACACATACATTCATGTGGGTCATATGTTGTCAAAAAGTTTCGTCTTTCTTTATCTTTATCTTTAGCATTTGCGTCTAGTAATAGGTATCGTACTTATGAAAGTTAATCGCATGATACGCTAATAAATTGCATAAAAAAACTCGAAAAACGCTGCAAATGCCAGCTGAAACTTGTCTTTGATAACTTTTGCGGATGAGTTTTGTATTTGGCTTTTGCACACATTCTTTATTTTTCTTCTCTTCTCTTCTCTTTTTTTTCACTGTTATTTTCTTTTGTGGAAAGAAAGTAGCTGGTTTCAGTGGAACAAATATGATGCCATTTCTCATCCTAAATCATAAGTAAAAAGAGCTTATCGTTTGAGCATCCATGTACACATATATGATATAAAAAATGAATGGCTCGTAAGCATGCTGCAGTCGAGCGTAGTTGCATGCTAAATATTCAATTTGGCAACATCGGACAAAGGCAAAAAGTTATTAAACATACCTAACTTAGCTGAGATTAATATAAACACAAATGCAGTCCTATAAGAGAAATATAATAAAAGTAATATTCTATATAGAGGTTATATAAGGATTTTTCAGATTTCAGTTTAAAATTTATACCGTTAGCCAAAAAATCAGATCATATAGAATTTATAATAAATATAATATTGTATTTGTATTACATTGATAATTTATTACGTTCTTTCTCTGTATACTAAATATATACTAATGAAGTTTTAGTAATGCATAGTAAATGATATTATGTATTTATTATAAAATATTTATGTTTAGGCATATGTACTAGTATTTTGTGAAGTCAGTCCCAGACTCATGAGTATGACTCACTTGCCCACTCACTAACTCACACACAGATTTTCAAATTCTCCATTATTCTTGTAGTTCGTTTTATATAATTTACTGAGTTGGCAATTTTATTTCCACTTATCTTTTTTTCCTTTACATTTTTTACTACGATAATACCATTTGAATCGGCCAGAAATTGAACTCATTTGCATATCTATATATGCGTGTGTGTGTATGTATATATATTATATAATAGTTGTAGTAATACGTTATATATTTTTGTGGACTTCTCGGGCAATTGGTAAAAAAACACGAACTGTGCGAGACATTGCCCAACAGCCAAGGCTGCCAATCATGCAAGGAGACAGACGCAATCGTTGAAAACATATGCACGACTTACAAATATCCTGTAATTACAGGTTAGGTGTATCCATAGAGAAAGGGAACATTCATTTGATAACACCATGAGTTGGTATACCCATATTTTTACTATGTATAGGGTATAGATCGCACTCAGTGGAGCACAGCGTGGCGAGCGAGCACACACTCAACGATTTCGATGCATTTCAGGTTCTAAGGCATTTGAATGCCAAATGAGTTTTGTGCCAAGTTCAGCAATTTTACATTTTCAATTGGCCCTTTTTCATAATTTCAGTGAAAAGTTTTCTTCCTCATTTTTTTTTTTTTTTTTTGCTCCTGCTCACTTTATTTCGTATGAGTAGTTGCTGCTGTTGGGTGCAATTCGGTTGTTGCTATACGTGTGGGTGGCACATTATTCAAGGCAACAGGAAGAGTGCCAGGCCAACATAAAATTTATAGTATGACCATGTGGGTGGGTGTGTGTGTGTGTGTGTGTGTGTGTGATGACTAGGGGCTTATCAGAATAACCTCTTTGTATGCTGCGTCCATGCAAATTGTTCAAGTGTGTGTAATGATGTATATATTGCACATTCAGAATATGTATTCGTAATATATGTAAAATCTATACATACTTATATATCTTCGTCAGACCTTTTGAACATTTATATGTATCTATGAATATAGCTCAAAGTATTTCGAATAAAACGAACCGTATGGACAGTGCCAGATAGTAAGGACAGCCTATTGATTTTAAGGTATTCGATGGAATAGGGTGCCAAATTGACTCTCATACTAATAATGAAGTCTTTAAAATCACATAATCAACTGATTCATAATCAAATTCTAAACATATCATCTTTACTTTTGAGTGCAGTCCCTAGTGTTCGATATATTTAAATATAGGCTCTAAAAATTATGTTTATATATATATATATGTTTATATTCATAGATACTACTATATTTAGCTTTAGTGTAAACACTAAGCCTGTAACATTATATTTTAAGAACCGCTTTAATACTATAATAAAATGAAACGAACGTTCTTAAATATATACCCTATACAATACCATATACAATATCTATGAGCAGCACAAACACAATGAGAACGCCACACGGGTCAGCAGCTCAGACTGTGCTTTGTTGTGGCACCTGCTACTCAATGAACCAACGACTCTATGACCCAGTTTTAAAAATTACAATAACGCCTGGCAGATAATTGAAGGCTAAGGGTGTGGAGTGACAGAACATCTCGGCATCCAGCCACAAAGCATACAATGGAGCATAGAAAGGAACGACCATTGTTTACTATGGAAGAGCAACCTCCATAAGGAGGCATTAGGATACCCAAAGCTCTGGCTGTAGCTATCAATAGAGACCAATTGACAAACACAAATGTGACCTAAACAAATATATTAAAAATAAACGGTGTCATAAAGTGTGCCTTGTGGCCTTGTCTTAGTTTAGGCTACACTCGAAATAAACGAAATAGAATAAGGTTCATTTCTTGTTTGTCTAGATGATGCGACTAAGTATTAAATATATACTATAAGACATTGATATATCTACAATAATTTTGTTAAATCATTGCTGTATTTTTAATATTGTGTTAGATTTTTTTTTATATATTTATATACATATATATATATATAAAGCTATAACTAATCTGAACTTTGCACATAAACGATCGATGCCTTTGTCAGTAAGTTCAAGTGCTCAAGTGCTGGACAAATGAAGGCACTCAAGCCACTCGACCAATTCGAAGTATTCGACCTATGCTCTAGCTCCAGGCTCGCACTCCACCGCAGACGATACTCATTGTTACAAGTTGCATGTTACAAGTTACGATGGCGGCAATTTGCTTTGTACACGCAACGAACAGCTCAGCCATCTACGACAGTAACACCAGCAACACCAGCAACAGCAGCAACACCATCAGCAACATCAGCAACAAAACCAACCACAACAACAATTAAGTGA
Source organism: Sphaerogastrella javana (assembly GCA_037040025.1). Taxonomy (NCBI): domain Eukaryota; kingdom Metazoa; phylum Arthropoda; class Insecta; order Diptera; family Drosophilidae; genus Sphaerogastrella; species Sphaerogastrella javana. Next base: position 15,445 of record JBANCZ010000573.1, read on the forward strand.
GTTGGCGCCTAATGAACGCCAGCGACTGCAAAGAGACGGTTTTTTGGGTACACTCAGACCATTTTATTCCTTTCAATTGACAAACTGTCTAACGCCCCTGCCGGAAGGCGTGTCAATAGAGCAGCAGCACAATTTGTTGATGTTGCTGTTGTAGCTGTTGCTGTTGCTGTTGTTAATGTTGTTAATGTTGCTGTTGTTGCTGTGACTGTTGCTGCTGTTTTGTTACTTTTGCTGTCAGTCACAGACAGATACTCGTCCTGCCACGCCCTTAACGCATGCGCAAAGTGCTAATCAGAGGCAACAGCGAAAGCAGCAAAAACAACAGCAACTAAAACAACAACAGCAACTAATACAACCACACCAACTAACACCGCAACAACAACTAACACAACAACAACAGCAAAAGCAACAGCAGCAATAATTAGCCATCAAAAACAGTTACAGTTATAGTTAGGTCGCTTATTTATAACTTGAAGTATCATTAGTCTTTTAGTTATATTTGTGAGTTAGTGTGATCTCGGGTACATCGATAAATTCATGTGATTCCGCCAAGAAAAATCATATAATAAAATTATTAATTATTATGAATACTGTTGAAGACTGTGATGTTATGTTCGGTTAAACTATGCTTTCATGATTCCATTGTTTATTGTCTCTGGGGTTGACCCAATATCCATTTAATTATATGATTTAAACTAAACAGCAAATGATAAATAAAGGTATAACCCAAAAACCCCGACATAGCATTAGATTAGGTACTGCAATAACTCTGTTTTAATTTCAATCTAAGGTTCCTTAAAAAAAAACATTAAAAACTATATGAGGGTCTTATTACCTATATGTTTATGTTATGGCGTGACCAACCCTGTAAGGTTTATGTATTCCTTATCAGGATGACAAATCGAATATCGAAAATACTATACTATCCCGAAAATACTGCACTGTCTTCAAAATATCAAACAGAACCAAACAGAAACCTTACTATCGGGCTTTGTCCTTACTAATTTCTATTTTGGTTGTTGTAGTTGTTAGAGAGCTGCAGTTTCAGTTTCAGTTTCAGTTTTAATTCTAGTTGCACTCATTAGTCGCAGCTCTAGTCTTTAGGTGCAGCTACTAAGTTCAGTCCCTGTTGGAGTAACAGTAGAAATCCCTTTGGCAATTCTGCTCGTTTATCATGACGTTCGGGTAGTTGCTCCGCATATTGCTGACCGCAGCATGCAGCGCAGCTACGAAATTTATGGTCAGATCCCCCGCAACTCTAGTCGGGCATACCTCAGTGGTCCCTAGCTAGGACTGGCTCTGTGCCTCTCCTGCAATTGCCCTCTTTCTCTGTTCTCTGTCAGTGTTTCGTTGCTTTTCTCTGCATTTTTCTGCCGTTCTGTGATTGTGTGTGTCTGTATGATGTTTTGCACTTGCGTTCAATTTTGATGTCATTTTTTTTTTACTTTTTTCACATTTTGTTCACTTTTTTCCATTTTCTTTTTTTTTTTTTTTTTTTTGTTTGTCTGACTATCCGTCTATCCATCTGTCCGTTTGACTCTCTTTTCCCGCATGTCATGTCAGCGTTGTCATTGTTGTCAGTGTCATAGCAGCAGCTGCTATCCCTGTCATGGCAGCCACCCTCAACCGGTGGCTTTGTGGCCTCCAACATCATCATGGTCTGCATGGTGTTCATCATGCTCATCGTGTTCATCATGGTCATCGTCGTCATCATCATCATCGTCATAGTCGTCGTTCTGCTTGTCATTAGATTTATGTCATTGTTCAGCCAAGTGCGTCGACTACGTAGTTGCAACTATTGTGCCATATTTACTCAGCGCGTCTGGCTGCAACATGTTGAGCCGCCACGCCTTTCGCCTATTCAGCATGGGCAATGGGATCTCAGCTTCATATATACTGAGGAATATGGGCTGTGGGATACGGGAAACGGGCTGCAGGCATGGGGCATGTGGGCTATGGACTTTGGACTCTGGACGGAGGAATGTGGGCTATAGACTGAGCACTGTGGACTGTTGGCTTCAGTTATGTCGCTTGCTGTTGGCTTTTACGTGCGCGCATCTAAACTGACATTCCAATTATTCTTATCGCATCGCAATTCTACCACCACCACCCTCTCATCCACGCTGTATGATTGTCCCGCTCGCGCTGCCTTTTGTCATACGCCCAAAAGCGGGGCCTTGAAATCCTGGGCCCCATTATAAATGGCGTAGCGTCTTTTCATTTAAACTAAGTCACTTATTCAGTCAGCTCGTCCGTCGTATCGTCCAACCGTCCATCCGTTCACCAGTTCACCCGTCTAACCATGCTCCGTCCTCCTCTGTGGTCTATCCATTCTTCAGTGTCTGAGTTACGAGTTAGTTCATTTCGTGGCTTTGGTGGCATCTTTCATATTTCTTCATTCCGCGCTGAGAACTATTTAACTCGTTAGCTGTCTTTCCCCTTCTCTTCATCTTTCTCCGTCTCATGCACTTCCGCCACCTTGATCTCTTTCTGTCTAGCTATCTATCCATCTCTGTCCCCACAGCATGAGGAGCTGAGCCTTCAACTGATGACTGCTTGCTTTGGATGTGCTGCGTTTATGATTTATGTTCGGGTTTTCAAATGATATGAACTGAACTTTCGCTCACTGAGATGACTTTATCGTGACCTATGACACGGCCTGTAATCACTCGAGCACTTATGACCTCCACAGATATTCTGAATATGAATTGCTGGCCAATTAGAACATGATTATACTATAATTCGTACTAATTCTACGTTGAAAATTATTTTTGAGTGAAGTCCCATTCTATCTTGTAAAGAAAGAGGTCACCAAATCGAATATTTTTTGAGTGAGCTATTAAAAAGATTAGAAATTACTTTTAGCCAAGTTCATTGACGGCACTTTAGCAACATTTCTGTTTCGATCTGAGCTAACCATCAGAGCGGCGATAATGAAGAAGGAGCGAAGCCAATTGACTTGAGTTGAAGCTCCCTCAGCTGGCTTTAATCAGGAAACCAATTTTTCGTCGGTTGACATTTTATTGATTGTGAGCAGTCAGGTTGCACATTAACTTGGCTAAAGTGCGCCCCTGTGGCAACTATTCGTGGTACAGCTGGGTTCCGCCAAAAGCCATTAAGACAACGGCAAAAAGGCAGAGGCACACCCAGTCAGATAGCTATAGCTTGAAACAGACAGTAAGCCAGCAGGACACAGACCAAAAAGCGTAATTATGGGTGGGTAAAGACCAAATAACGAGCGGGTCCGTCGGCCATGTTGGCACAACGACTATCACGACTACAAGGCTAATTTGCCCAGTATTTACCCGTACAGCATTATGCATTTGCGTTTGAATAGCTGCATTGAATAGGTGGTCTGTCCTTATATATAACTTCAAACTGTTAACTGTATCGGGACAGAGACATTGGACTACGCATATTATTGTATTATTGTATCTGGCATATACTGTCATATCGTAGTTGAGGCCCCAGACCGTCTTCAATCTTTGCTCAACGCGGACGGCGTAAATGCCCGAGTTTTCTGCTCAATTTGCAATTTTCCCTTCTTTGCTATTTGCTATTTGCGATTTGCTATTTGCTATTTGCTATTTGCTATTTGCAATGCGTTTCAAATATTGCCTTTGTTCTTAAGGCTCGGTGCGGTTTGGGTTGACTTGGAATGGTGCCGTAATAATCAGAGCACGCTTTCGAGCTTGTTATTTTAAATTTGAGTTTATAAATAGATGGAAGCATGGATGATATAAAACAATTTCTGCATGGACGGCGACAACAATAACAACAACAACAACAATTGGGTGCCTTAAAGGCCAGTCATGGCTAGCCGCAGCCATAGCCGCAGTCTCAACTCAGTTCAGTTTAAGTCAACTTCATGCAGCACCGCTCTGTTCTGCTCCGTCCTACTCAGTTCTGCTCAGTTCAGTTCAGCCCGGCTCTAAGGCAGCATCAGAGCATTAGCTCCAACCTCAGACGCGGAAGCAAACGAAATTGTGTTTACGTGCCGCGCATGCAAAGGATGAAGTCGCAGCCGTTACACCACGGTTATAGTGGCACCAAAACAGCAAGAGATGCAAAAAAATAAATGGAGAATTTCATAAAAAAAAGAAGGGAAATATTCACAGTGGATAAGTCGGTCTCAACGTCAACGCACACCTTAACGATCTAGTCTAAAATGATATTAATCGATTAAAGTTAAGCCAAGTCGAGCTATAAATGATTTATTAAGTTTAAGACCATTTACTAAATCTAAAATTCACTAGGACAGTCAACATTAAATTTGTCTTGTACTTGTAGCTTAAATTTTCACTCTATAGACGAAGAATTTTAGATTTTATGGAATAGCTTATTGTCCCACTGTGCTTAGCGGCCTTTTCTGGTCTTCTAACTGTTTGAAATCCCCCAACGAAGCGTGTCTGCATCGTTATTGACTTGTATAGTCTCCTTTGGCTCCGTTAGCTACAGTTACCGTTGCCAGTCGCAGCCCTAACCCCGAGGCGGAGTCCCAGTTTCAGCCCTAAACCCAAACAATACAGAGGGTGCCAGAGGTAGTGACAGTGGCAATGATTACGCTGCGCAAACCGCGTTACCCATTTTAACTGCATGAAATTTGCGTCTCTGCACGCAAAACTTACCTGTCAATAGAATTAGCATGCCTAGGAGCAGTAGCCAATTTGACGACATTTTTGTGCTGTGTTACGTATCTGTCGGTAGCCGAAGGAACTTGTTATTTTCTTTTTCAGATAACTAGAAAATAAAAAAAGAATTATTGATTAGATAATGTGTTGAAATTGTCAACATCAACGCTGAAAGTTTCAGAGATCTTAACTTCAATTGAGTTGACACTAGAAAACACACTTTTGGATATATGAATATACTCTCTTTAATAGATAATAATATAAGGTCTTATGCAAGATTTAGTATCGTTCAGTTCAACGTATTCATATTGCTATATTTGGTACATTCACTATTCCATATTTGAGCTGTCGTTCTGTTAAATTATTTCTGTAATTTTGTCTTCATTGTTATAACTAATTTTTTTGATTCTGCAATATTAACTCACAAAATCGTCACAAAAATAGTATTTATATATATGGTTAACCTTAGAATCTATGGAAACACACTTCAGAATATGAAAAGCTGAGTGTGTGCGCCATTTGTAAATGTAAATGAGATTAACTTGTTTAAAAATTATGTAAACAGGGATATAGATTTTTTTGTCGAATAGCTAAGGCACTACCAGATCTATCAGCAGCGAACTTACATTCAAGTGAACTAATAGGACCGGAACCTTATCCTGAAATTGGTACATCAGGACTTTTGGAAGAAGATGCAAACGTATCGTAGGGTAGGTCAGGATTGTGGGATCCAAAACCCAAATCTTACAATTCTTTCAAGGAATTATGTCTTTGGGATGTGCTACTAGCACAGAGAGGAACCCTATCGGCCTCATCCTAGAATCTCGCAGTGCGGCAATACCCCTCTATATCAATCATTTTTTTTATGATTTCCCATACTTTAATCTGAGCGACAACATTTGATGTTCCAAATAATATTTGACCATTGATCTATTGAATTGTTTTTGATAATTAATTGTGATTGTTATAACTAATTTTTTTGATTTTAAAATATCAACTCGAATAACCGTCACAAAAATATCATTCATGCAATATATATGTTTTCCCATATTTCACTCTGAGCAATTTCAGTTGTTTTTTTTTCTCCACACAACATAAAAACGAACAAACAAGAAAAAAAATTAGTTGGTTGCCGTCCCCCTCGGAACCGCGCAGCAAATCGCAATTAAACACAGCTACGACCTCAACAAACAGGCAAACTTCATAACCGGGAAACAAAAAATTAAAGAGAGAGAAACAAAAAAATGGAAAATGGAAACAGAGAAAAACAGAAACAGAAAAAAAGCAACAGAAAATATGAAAAAGTAGAAAAAGTGTTAAACAAACGAACGGAAGGCGAGTAAGTGAGTGAGTGAGTGAATGAATGGTTGAGCGAATGAGTGTTAGAGTGAGTGGGAAAACAAGCGAATGAGCGAATCAGCGAGTGAACAAACAAATAAACAAACAACAAACATAAACTGGATAAACGACAAGCGCCACAAACCGCAAAAGCGAATACAAATAAAATTGTTGTAGGTAACTAAAACCAAAGCCCGACATAAAAATACACTAAGGCAAATTGGTTTGTTAACAGCACAATGGGTACATTAACAGCAGTAGCAGTAGAAACAAGGATAAATGCATATGGTATATATAGGATATGCTATATAGCATATAGGACATGCAGGAAGGCGGCATTGTTCTGGCCGCTAAATGAATTAGGATGTGCGAGTACGTGTCGCATCCGGAGGAGGAGCTATTCCAACGACATTCAGTTATTGCCACGGGCAACCCAATTAATTTCATTAAAGTTGGAATTTTCGACAAACACAAAAAAAGAAAAAACACCAAAAAATGAAATTATTAAAACAAAAACAATGGGAAAAACAGCAACAAAAAAGGGAAAAGTCCCATTAAAATATTATAAAATTATGAGAATTAAAAATGCAAGCTTAAAACTCGAAGTTCACTTGCAACTTTCAGCTTACGACTCCAGTTTTCTGTGTATATCTGCCTGTGTGTCTATCTGTCTGTATGTCTGTATGTCTGTCTGTTTGTCTGTATATCCCTGTGCCTCTACCCGTAAAAGTGGAAGCCAAGGCAACTCTTTGTGTGGACTGAAAGTTGCAGGATTGCATAGTTTTTGCTCATTACACGGCTTGATTTCATTTAGTCGACTGTAGTCCCAGTCGTGTCAAGGGAAGCCCGTAAATTGAACGAGATAATAAGCTGCAAAACTGAGAGGAGCTACGGTACCAACAGTGCTGCACCAGCACAAACTACTGCAGCATTGCCACACAAACACACACACACACACACACACACACACAGAGACATAGGGATGGACACTCATGCTTTGTTCTATGCTGACTTGTCTGTGTGTATATGTATGGCCAACATGTTCTAGACCCTAATTGGAAGCCAAAAACCAACTGCAAAATGCAAATGCAAATGAGGGTCGACCAGAAGGCAGTTGACAAATCAAATGCTTATAAAAGATAACCATCCAGCCCCCAAAAGGACATACACACATACTATACGTATATACAATACATACATACATTTGTATGTATGCACAGATGTACATACGTACAGTCACGCTACATCACTTTTCGTATTTAACAGCTGAGAATTATGCGGCCCCAGTGGTCGACACGTTCTGCAGTTATCGTGCTATATTAACATGCATATTTCTCAAAGCAAATGCAAGCACAATCAGATCTCGAACGACCAACTAATCAAAAGAACATTTCACTTTTGGGTGTCTGGGTAAGTGTTGCCAGTGTTGGTAAGTGCCGGCGAAGAGCGGTGAAGTGTTTGAAAACTTTTTTCCAAGCTTGTGCTAAATTGATTTTTAGCAAATTCATCTGTCAAGGCAATTATGCAAACATTTTTGCATCTCATTCGAACTGTTTCAATTAATTTTCCACAGACCCTACGATATTACGGATAAGGTCGGGTCTCGTCCACCATTTACCTATACCTATATATTATGCGCATAACTTATTATGCACAAAAAGTGGCTAAACTACAGGGTATGCACATTTAAAGAGTCCTCTAAAATTATAGGGAAAATCTTAAATAAAATACAGGGAATTTTCGTATTTTAGTAAAATTGTATGAATTAATATTATTGATTTTATAGATGGACTTATTATGATTTGATATTATTAATTTAATAAGAATCATGGGCATACTGGCATTGCTTTTAAGTCAAATTAGTTAAATTATTGTGAGAATGAGAAACTCTCGCCTTATAGAGATTAGCCGCAGCATGCGAACTAGACAAACTGTGTGGGAGTGCCACAAACAGACAGACAGAGGGAGAGAGGTAGAGAGGTATAGAGTGAGAGAGAGAGAGAGAGAGAGAGAGAGAGTGGGAACAGTTAGTAGGTCGTTCCAGTGTACGGAAAAGGGTTAAGCCCGCACGAGCTCATTTAATCAGAACTAATTGAATGCGTTTAGCAATCGGCGTTAACTTTGCCACTAAGTGGCAACATGCGAAAAAGGCAGGCTCCGAAAAAGCAAGAGAAACAACCAGACCAACAACAACAAAGGCTAAAACAAAAACGAAACTGACCACAAAATATTGCCGCCACTTCGAAATGGTGTGAGTAAATTGATATTGTTGCTTTTGTTGTTGGTTTTGTTTGTTGTTGGTAAAAGTTTTCAACATTTACAATTCCGTGCTTGCTTTGCTTTTGGGTGAGAACATTGAAATTAGATTAAAACGCCGGGGCAAATATAAAATGGCCGCCGACGATGCTGTACACTTGGGTGGGGAGTGGGCGTCGGATTGGGCCCGTGGAAGGAGCTTTCAAAATTGTGGGTTGGTCCCAAAATGAATTTCATTAAAAACAATTCTTTGCATCTTGAAGCAAAGTTTTAATTTTATGTTTATTTTCGATTGAAACGCCATTTACCAGCATATGTACGTATGCTGTAATTAAACGCGCAGATACCCTGTAGTGATAGACTCCCGGACACCCACACATATATACCCACTCAGCCTTACTTGTATATCTGTCGCCTGAAGCCTCGCTTTCTGCTTCATAATTGCTTCTTTATTAAGTTCTGCCTTAATTATGCGTTCACCACGAAAATTTCATGACAGGAATTAAAGGTATTTTAAATCCATAAATATATATATATATATATATATATATATAATATATATGGGCGTGTTACTGATTCAATCGCCATTGTCAGTAGTTAATAGAATCATACAAATTTAATTTATAATGTAATTAGTAATTTAAATTGATTATTCATCCTTTCATTTTGTTGAAAGGAATCTAAAAAATATTTAAATGTAATGATTCGCATTGTTGTGAATAAGCTTGAAACGAAAATCGATATTTCCATTCAGAAAAGTAATTAAAAATATGCTAGTTTCAAAAGCCCTTGTGTTTTGTTTAAAAAAAACTCCAATATAACAATGAGTATGATCTTAAGCACATGAATTTATACACGAATAATATCTTAAAATGACTGTAATATTAAGACTTACATTTAAGTTGAATCATTGAGAGTCTAACAAGTATTGAACAGGGTTTTATAATATTAAAAGCTAATAATCGAGCTTAATACGGCTTTCAGTAAATGTTACCCAAATGCCTAGTCCTCCACACTTGACCAAGTGAGATTTTTCCATTTGATTTTTTTTTTCGTACTTCTTTTATTTGTTCTTTTGTATTCATTTTAATACTAAGCTGTGTGTGCCGTGTGAATGACCTTGGGTATATATAATATAAGCGAGTTTGAATGTAGGACTACCGTATGTACGTATATCAATGTATATTTGTATGTTTAAGTGTATATTGTTAGTGGCCAGCCCGACTGGTGGGCCATTTATCATGCGAATCCCAGGAGAGTACTCAAAGCAATGAAATTAAAAGCTGAATTGTTATTTTTGCCATTACTTTCAGTGGCAATGAGCAGAACTGGCTGCGTCTCTCCCCCTCTCTAACACTCCCTCTCTCTCTCTCTATATATATCTGTCCCTCTGTCCTTGTGTCCTACTCTCTGCCAGCCAGCGCCAACAGAATCCTCATCGAGCAGAGCTTTTGTGACTCCAGCGACGACTTTAGCGGCAAATGCAATGATTGCCATTTATGCTAGAGCTGAGGGTTCTGAGGGGGCCGCACACCACAACCTACAGGCTCTCAAAGATTTTTTGAGTCTCACACCCAAATTTCTCTGTCTATACCTCTCTCTGTCTATACCTCTCTCTATCTTTCCTTCTCTCATTCTCTGTCTCTCTCTCTCTCCGTCTCTTGCTCTGTCTTAGAATTTTGGCTTCAGTCTGGCTGTCGGAAGTGAGTTATGTAGCTGATTCAGTTGACGTGTTGTTTAGCATTTAATTTTGTGGCAGTTGGGAAGTCTGGGTTTTCCTTTCTTCTAGAGTAAGAGATAGAGAGAGAGAGAGAGAGAAAGAGAGCGAAAGAGAAAGAGTAAGGGAATATTGGAGCTATAGAGTCGTTTGGCTTGTTTTAATGCGCCTGCCGATGGTATTAATTAATTAAATGTCATTTTGGCACAGTAAATGCAAATAAAATTTTAACAGCAGAATATTTACAAGATAATTTGGCATTTTACTGCCACACAACAGCTGCACATCTTATATATAGAAGTAAACTGAAATACAGTCAGCTCAGCAAAGGATTACAATCCAGACCCTCTACAAAAGGCAAGTGCGGCAAGTGCCACAAAAGGTGGCAAGCAGTCACGTTGCACGCTGACAGCTAGCATAACAAATATTGAAATAAACTTGTATCTATGACAAAGTTTATGATGGTCCCTTGTAAGTGGGGCTGATGGGTAGATAGACACGCCCACAAAATTATTGAATTACGAGTACATTTTGTGGCCCAAATTGTTGTAATCATATCGCATAAATTCATCATCAAGTGTGGGGTGGTGTGTGTGTGTGTGTATGTGTGTGTGAGGATATTAAAAAAACATTAAAATCACATTTTTAATAGATTATGGCTGAGCTGAAGAGGGCAACAACCAAATAGACCAAATAATACCAATTGCAATGATCACCTTGTTACCGCTATGTATAAGCCAGGTTCTACTCTTTTGTAAATCCATTGAAACTTTATCTCAAGAGCCTGGCTGCCACACCTACCTGCCCAAACTGCCATTGCATAGCAATGCTGCGAATGCTGTTAAAGCCAAACAATTAGACAATCAATCAATGGCTGTACAACTGCCAGCCAATTCATGTGCAACGAGTCGTATACGTAACAAGGCAGCACCAACACATCCGTACAGCAGATACGGAAAAGAATGTACAGGGTGCCATTTGTAGGGTGCTGTGTGCGGGGTGCGGGGTGCGGGGTGCCGTGTGCAGGGTGCAGTATGCAGTGTAAGCGCACTGAACTTAATTGAAATCAATACAAACTGCAATCTAATTCGTTTGCAGTTATCCAGCCAAGCCACAACCTCAAAAACTACAACAAATACGTGCGCGTGTACATCAAAATACAAATATATATCTCTATGTATACATATTTATATATATTTTCATATATGTACATATGTATACGTTATATATGTACGTACAAACATGTGCAGCACACATTTATCTGCTCTATCCGTTGTTTCTCAACTACACTGAACAAAACTAGTTTTAAAATCTATGAACAATTTTATATATTTAATATAAATGTTTTAAAAAGTAGGCTATGGCAAAATCAAGTTACTAAAGTTGCGTTAATATTTTAAAACATCATTTTATATTATATAGATCTAAAAAGTGATACTGAAAAGAAAAAGTTTTCACATGAATTCAAAAATATGTCAACATAGTTTTAGCTATGAAATATTCTATTATTGAATGGTGGGAATACTATTACAATTTATTTAATTTGTATACAAAATAGGCTATACAAAAAAGGGTTATAAAAGCTTTATAAGTTGCGTGGAACTTTGTTGAAGTATATAATAATACAGATGTTTATACACAAGATTATACAATACAAAACAAGCTTTAAATGAATTCAAATAGATATGAAATACTTGATTACTGGGTGGGGAATATTTTTATATATTAATATTAATATTAATGGTATAAAAAATACGCTATACAAAAATTATTATACTAGTTTAATGAATTGTGTAAAACATCGTCTAAGTTTATAAATAATATAGATACACAAGGTGTTATGCAACTCTAAAGGTTATCTATTATTTCAACTTATATGTAAAAATAATATGCGTGCAGTTTTAAATTTAAAAAAGGGTTATAAAGGTTGAATTGATTTCGTACATCCTGAATCGATATTATAGATATACAAGATATGGAAATATGACATTCTACAAGTTGTCCATTAGTTCGACTTACATGTGGAAAGCATATGGTATGTGAAAGGAGGAAGTCATAGACTGTTGCGGATATCATAATCATACTATACTATTTCTATGATATTAATATTGCAGTTAAATAGATGTTCTTAACATAATATGTACTAGAACATAAAATATGGTAATGTATAATCATTTCTCAGTGTAACCATATTTGTGTTCATAACCACACACCCACATGCTTGGCGCCAGAAGTTTATGATTATACAGCTGGCAGTAAGAAAAGTAATGCAAGAAGCAATGGAGCAAGTTCCTAAGTGGGTTACCCACGAAGTGCAACAAGAATAACAGCAAAAACAACGACCACATAGAAGAGAAAGAAATACAGGACGAAAAGGACAGTCGCAGTCAAGTGGCAAATAACGAACTTGCAGCGAAAGTATTGATGCACTTATTGAGATACTTTTACTTGTCTTCAAATGTTATGTTGCAATGCTCGTTAGCGTTTTGTTTGTGCCACATAAAATATAGTCTGAGGCATATATTTAACTATTCATATATTTAACTTATTAGTACTATCATGAACATATATGATTGGGTGAATTTGTTATAGATTTAAGGTATTTGCACTGAACTCTTGACGTGTAATGCACTACTCCAGTAGGAATTATAATTCACTTCAAAATGTAGGTTATAGTTACATGCATGGCAGCCGAAGCGTTAAAATTCCATTAAATTAAAGATTGGCATTTGTGTAATGCAGTGTACCATGTGGGAGGTAGAAATATTTGCTATTACAAACACTTAAGGAATTAAAACCCAATCGAAATTGAATTTAAATTTATTGTTCATTAAAATTTGTTAACTTTAAATTAAATGAAAATTTTGTTTATATTTGAGTACATTTACAAGAAAATTGAAAATGTTTTCGATACTGTGTTTAACAAATACTAAAGGGTCTATTAACTTTGTGTGTAAAAGACAGAAAGAGACGTTTCAAAACCCATAAGGAATATGTATTTATTTTTGATCAGGATAAGAGTTGATTGAGCCATGTATGTCCGTGTGGCTGTTCGTCTTTAGAAACACCTAGATTTCGGAGACTATAAGAGCTACAACATTCCAACAATACTGTGCTATAATAAATAATGTTCTGTACCGAAAATACTAAACACAGGGTCTCCAATGTCGGGCCATTCTCTACTGTTAGTTACTTTAAACTTGTAACAGAGCAAATTAAATCACAAAATACTTTGAAGCACTGAGATAAATTTATTAAAATTTTTGTGTGAATGCAGGGAATGTAAAATAGAGACATAGACAGGGAAAGAAACCTAGAGAGAGAAAGAGAAAGAGACATTTCTAATCGTCATATTAGATACTTGTTTGATTCATTGATAAATTGATTAAGTAGCCAAATATTACTAAAAGTTAAACAAATTGTCTATGAAATATTTTCAATGAAAAACATTTGCAACAGTAAATATTGATTTGAAGAATAACTGCAAATACAAAACTCCATACTTAAGGTGAGACTTTGTTCACATTTAGGTTTCACATAAGCAACCGTACTAGGGATTATATTATTTGAAGTAAAATTGTTTGGATTTGTTGCTCTAGGTAAGTTTATTTGACTTTTTTTCTGTTATCTCTGAATGTATGGGCAAGTGCACAATAAAGTGTTTATGTGCACGGTTTCTGTTCAGAGTAGCTCGAACAATGCATTTATCCGCTGCCCTTTAACTAAAGAGAGTGTGTGGTAGACCTTCTCCACAAGGCTTGCAACACATGTCTGTATGTCTCTGTGTGTATATAGTATATACCATGTTACGTTATGTGTTTTATATAGATCGAGTTGAGGCTGTTGAGCGGAATTTGATTGTTTCAGATGCCCAAACTGCATCCTACACCCTGAAAGCGCAATCATCTTTTCAACTATGGCACAAAACACGAAATACGAAACACGAAACAGACCCAAATGCAACGTTGGGTGCTCTGCATCCTCACAATTTCAATTTTCAATCTATTGTTGCAATGGCAGCTGCAGTTGCAGTTGCAGTTGCAGTTGCAGTTGCAATTGCTCTTGTTGCTGCTGCTGCTGTCTTTCCTGCTGACCACAACCAAAATGTTGTCCTTTGTCTATGTAGAGTTTTGAAAAGAACTTTGACTGCCACTGACAGTATATAAATGGTTGAGGCAGGGGCAGAGGTACAGAGGTACATCTACCTCTAATACAATCTCTGAAGATAGTTGCAGCTAATTCTGTGCTAACCTGACCCAAGCCATTGCCATGGTGGGAGTGCTCTGACACACATACTAGTATACGGATAGTCCCACTATATACACATACGTACATAGAGTGCAGCTTGATAGTGAGTACTCAGTCTGGTCGTGCTATTCGTATTAGGGCATTCAAAACGTAATGATTTTGTGCTTTTCTCATTTTCTCGTAACATTCGCCGCAAATGTGCGGCGAGGCTGGCAGACAATTTCACTCGTTGACAGCTCTCTTGGTGTATGTGTTTGAGTATATACTGATGTACATACATATATATATATACATATATATATATATATATATATATATATATGTGTATATACATATCCATGGGTATGTGTACTTGGTATTGGTCTGCTCCTATTGGCTGTTATTTAGTGTTTAGCAGTGGCAGATTCATTTTAAGACCGACAAGTGCCTGACAAGCAGCTGCAACTATACCAACTTCTGGTTGAGCGATTGAGGGATTGACTGAATGACTAACAGACGGACTGACTGATTGACTAACTGACTGAATGACTAGCTAGATGCCTTGGTTAAAGCTTAATTGATTGAGTGATTGATTGGGGTCATACTGCCCGCAAGTAAATTGCAACTAAACCAAGTGAATTTCATGAGTTTTCAAATGTTTTTCAATTAAAATTTTTGGCATTGTTAACTGAATGGAAATATAATATAATATATAATAATTTTTAAACAAAATGAATATTTGCATTAAGCCTTAAAAGGTAATTCATGTGATTGATAACATGATAATATGGCCAGTGCAAATTGCTTTTTCGTATCATGGGTAACCCATTTTCAAGCTGTACCCACAGCCACAAGAAGCTGTAAACAATGAGAGCCAAATGCAGAGCACTCACGCCTCAAAATGGCCATTCGAGTGGGTTGATAATACCCAAAACTGACAATGCAGGTGGAAACAAGGGAGGAACAGCTGAGACAAACGAGCAGGAGCGATGAAAACGCAGTTAACAATGAAGAAGCGGCACAACGAATAACCGCACTCGTGCATATGAATGCGAATACTCATACGCCATGGCCATATGCGAGTGTGTGAGTGTGAGTGTGAGTGGGAGTGTTAGTCTGAGTGTATGTGTGTGAGTGTGAATGTGAGCATGCAAGTGTGTGAGAGTGATGCATCCGCATTCGTATTCGCACTCAATAGCTCTTTGGTCTGACACTTGAGCGCATCTGAAAATAAATAGAGTAGCTGCTTGAAGACAGACAGACCTACAATTTAAATTGTTTTAGTTTAAATATTTTTAGACCTCTCGAAAGAGAAAAAAATGTTTCAAATATTATATACCATAGTTATAACCACATATAATTATTGGTTTAATTGGTATACCAAAATTACATATAACAAAGCATGTTTTTACTTTTGATAGACCTTTCGCATATTTATCTATCAATCCATATTAAAGGTTTTTAATTTGTAATCCCATGATTGCATATTCGATATTTTGTGGACTTTCAAAACTAAATAAAATATACCATTAAAATATACTTGATGTTGAATATAATCGATATCTTTGTTACTGTAAAATCCATTTGTCTTCGATTTAGAATTTTACTTTTTCTAATTTCAATTGTAATTTATATTTGGTTTTAATTTACTGTTTGCAGTATCTGTAACATGTTCCCCAACAGATTTCCATAGTTCAAACAATTCAATTATATGTAACTTGAGATTTTTACATATAGTTTTTGAGAGTATGCATAGAATCGATAGTAAATAATTAAATAAACCAGTAAATTTATATTATGCAAGCGTTCAAAGTATTTGGAAAAGGTAAAAGAAAACTTTGGGAGCTCTTTTTCTCTGTATGTTTATGCAAATTGCTTTTGGTTTAACCCTCTCAGTCTTTGCCTTCATTTCACTGTATTTCACTTTCTCTCACTTAGTATTTCTCTCTTGTCTCTCTCTGTCTCTCTCTCTCTCTCTCCCTCTCTGTCTATCTCTCTCTCTCTTTTTCCATGCATATATGTAATAGCATTTTTGCAAATGATGAAACAGGACTTAATATGAAAATCAAAGCAGTAGCTACAAAAATGCTAACATCACGCTCTGAACACCGAGCACCCAACCAAGAGGTACCGGCATCTGGCAACTGGCGACTGGCGACTTAGCTTGGGAAGGACACAGGCTTTTGTGAACCGCAGTAAACTATCTTTTATTGCCGTGTCAGAAGGGTTTGAGGGCAACCAGATGCCTGTCGAGTGGGTAATGAGGGACGGATGAAGGGTCAGACGGAGAGAGATGGAACTCCGTAAGAGACTGAGAGTGAGAGTGAGAGTAAGAGTGAGTGTGAGTGTGAGTGAGTGAGAGTGAGTGAGAGTGAGTGAGAGTGAGAATGGTAGAGGTCTGATGGTGATGGTGCTGCAAAAGGTGCTACCAAGTCGTTTGGGTCCGTTCGTTGCGTTGTCGACCGCATAAAAGTTTTTCAATTAAGTGCCATGCCCTACTTTGGACTTTGTGTGAGTACTCACACACACACAGGCCAACACACAATATCATACTCACACACATACAGACACACATACGAGTGCAATGAGTATCGCCAAATACATAGTGCTACGACAGCGTCAACGTGCATGTAGAACGTTCACTTTTTCTGCTCTGCATACTTCTATATACATATATCCCATTTCAGTTCGCCTTTATAGCAGAGAGACCCGTGGCCCACCCTATTATACTATACTCTGCTCTTTTTATGCATGCACACATACACATACACACACGGAGACATATACGTATGCACATGTGCAGCGGTTCGTATTGAAATGCGTCGCAGAATGCGAAAAATTTGCAACTTCGGTTTAATATGCGACACGTGAGTAATAGAGCGATACGAGGAACGGGAGTGTGAAAATAAGAATGAGCATCATGGCATGGCTACCGTACTCCTAGCCCGTTATGGCTATGTGACAGGCGGACAAGCAGACAGACGGACAGACGGACAGTCGGACGCACTAGAGAAATGGAGGTCAGGACTTACTACTTTCTCCTCACTCTCTCACTCGCTCTCTCTCTCTCTCTCTCTCTCTCTCTCTTTCGGTCTTTATAATATATGCTGCTACTGTTGATTCACAATTTTCATCACAGAAAATGCAGCACATTATTTGCAGAAAAATAGAACTGCAGCTAAACTAAAGAATATCTACGAATGTGACAAGTGAGTGTGTGTTTGTGTGTATCTATGTGTTTGTGTCTGTATCTTTGTGTTGCTAATAACTACTAAGCAAAGCTTAAAATATTCGTATAATAATAGATACTTTTTTTTAGTTTTTTTGTTTGTTCAACAAAGCTGAAAGCAAGCCATTTCACAGAGTAGTCCATAAATAATTGAACTTTGAATTTTGTATCGATATAATCGGCTAAGCATGCGATTGCAGTCTTTCAGTGAGATTTCACCCCAAAACCCCAATAAGTATGCTATGATATGGTATGGTATGGTATGGTATGGTATGGTATGGTATGGTATGGTATGGTATGGTT
>JBANCZ010000574.1:0-33117 GCA_037040025.1 Sphaerogastrella javana
GGCTATAGTACAATGGATACAATGGGAACACAAAAAAAAAAAAAAAGATAATTTGAAAATTGAAAATTTGTTGTAGAGAATTTCAGCTGTTGTTGCCAATTAGATAGGTGATGTTCGAAATGATTTTACAGCCATTCTCATGGTGCAACAGATTGAGGCATGGATCACGGATCTTTTGCTCGAGCAGCTTGATCAGTTCTTGGCGCAGACACTGCACCATTTCGGCTGTCTCTAGATCATGGGCCTTCAGTATAATCCAGCCACTTTCCAGCAGAAACAGAAAATCGCCATCGTGCAGCTCAACCTTGAAATCGGAACCAGCGAACAGCACCAGAGCGATCAGTGGCAGCATGGAGCAGTCTCGAATATAGATGGAACTGGTGCGCACCTTCTCCTGGTAGACGAGGAACGGTGCCTGAAACACGGCCACCTGGGAGTTAACCGATGATGGATGGAGTCGCACATAGCCATCGTTGCGCGTCATAAAGCGCAAATCCTGATGACCCGGCTCACGCGGCACTGCACCACCAGCTGTCTGTATATAGACACGTTCCGGTGTCATGATCTTCACAATATTGGGATAGAGAGCGGCACAGAGCAGCGATGTCAATAGACGATTATTGCCACCATTCAAGTTCTGCTCGTTACCTGAAAATATCCATATGGTGTGGATGAGCAACAGTTAACCATAAGAAGAACTACTGCAGAACTCACCTGTTAGCTGCAGTATATTGTCACTTGCGTTCTTGCGTCGCTTGGGTACATTAACGGGCACAAAACCAATGGACACAAGCAGCTCCAGATACTGATACTTCAGGTCTGCTATTAGCTCCAGCGTGTTGAGCGATAGAAAGTGTTCCGTGGCATAATTCCGACTGGCGGCATAATTGCCACGCCTGGACACATCCAGCCATTTCTAGGAGCACTCAAAGACTATTAGTATGGAGAATCAAAAGAAATACAAATAAGATGTAACGCACCCTATAAGCATTGAGCACGGTGAGATGATCACTGTTGCCTATAGCAAACTGTCGCTTGGCCTTGTCTGCCTCCTGACGCTTCTGTATGGGACTCACAAACGGCGACTTGTTGCTGAGACAGGCGGCAATCGTGAGCACACTGTCCAGACATTGGAAGATGGCGCCGTAGAGCATGAGCTTGCCAATGCGTACGTCAACGGGCAATGCTGCAAGATGGTGTCCCAATGGTGTTAATTGATCGTCTGCATCCAGAGCGCCCACATCCCGGAGTCGCATGAGTGCGCCCAACACACTGTCCTCGGTGGGTGCCTCGAGCGTTTCGAGCAGCACGTCCAAGGTTCGACGTGTGGCAAACGTTTGCAGTGTCTTGATCCGCAGCACAATCTGCTCGAGCGGCACACGCTGTATCTCTGGCACAGGCTGTGCCAGTATATGATGATGATACCGATAGCTGGTATACAAATGTATACAAACACCAGGCATAACACGTCCGGCACGACCCTGTCGCTGTTTGGCATTGGCACGCGACACCCAGACCAGATCGAGTGATTCCATATTGCGATTCGAATCGAAGCATTTCTCCTTCATCAAGCCGCAATCGATGACAAACACACAATCATCAATGGTCACCGATGTTTCGGCAATGTTCGTGCTGAGTACAATTTTTCGTTTGCCAGCGGGAGCTTGTTTAAAGACTAAAGCCTGATCCTCGCTGGAGAGCGCCGAGTGCAGCGGCACCAAGACAAATTTGCCAGCACGTGGCGAGAATATGGAGCTATCGAGCAATGCATCATGAACGGTTTGTATCTCCTGGAAGCCAGGCAAAAATATCAAAATACTGCCCTGTCGTGGCCAATCATGCTCGCCCTCCACGATGTATTTGAGCACGCATTCAATAAGCTCCGGATTGATGAGCATGGGCTCCATGAGGTAGATGCTTTTACATGTGCGTCGACTATAATCTGTAGGGCAATAAATAGTAGTGCATAAGATAAGTTTATATGTGGTCCGTTGGAGCAACTACAATGACATCTTACCTGCATAGCGTAAATATGTTTGTGGCAGCGTCAGTTTGTCATCTTTGATACGTTGACCAGGTGGTTCACCGC
Organism: Sphaerogastrella javana; assembly: GCA_037040025.1. Classification (NCBI taxonomy): domain Eukaryota; kingdom Metazoa; phylum Arthropoda; class Insecta; order Diptera; family Drosophilidae; genus Sphaerogastrella; species Sphaerogastrella javana. Next base: position 2,090 of record JBANCZ010000574.1, read on the forward strand.
TGGCTTGAGCATCGGCATATTCTAGCTCCATAAGCAGCTCCTCTTGCTCCTTTTTGGTTAGCTTGCGACAGTATTTCGTATCGCATTCCATCACAAAATCACTAGCCTCCACAATGTCCTCCAAAAAGAGCTGTTGCACTGGAAACGTGCGCCCTGGTATATCCAGTACTGGCGCACCGCCAAAGTAATCGGAAAAGAGGCGAGCATTCAATGTGGCTGACATGAGTATTACCTTGAGATCCTGACGTTCGCGCAGTAAATTCTTTAATATGAGCAACAGGAAATCCGATTCCTCAGAACGTTCATGGACCTCATCGACAATGACGTGTGTGACGCGCGATAGCAGCGGATCGGAGGCCAGACGACGCAACAGTATGCCAGTGGTGCAGAAGCTGAGTCGTGTGCTCGGCGATATTTTGTTCTCCAGGCGTATCTGATAGCCAACTAACTGTCCAATGCGATCCAGACGCTCGGCAGCCACACGTTCCGCCACACCAATGGCCGACAGTCGACGCGGTTGTGTACATATCACCTCCACATGAGTCGGATCCGATTTGGCAGGCAACTGCAGTGACCGAAAGAACCAATTGTCCAGTATAAACTGTGGCACTTGTGTGCTCTTGCCGCAACCCGTTTCGCCCGATATGACCACCACCGGCGAACTATCAATCAGCTCCAAGATGCGCTCCATTTGCGCAAACGCGGGCAACTGTCGCCGAGCCTCGATTAGCTTGTGATAGCGTTCATCCCGACGCCTCTGATTGAACTGTTCAAGCAGGCGGCGATTCTCGCGGGCCAATTCATTGGCATTGCGTTGCCCACCATTAACATCGCTGCGCGCTGTCTGGCCACGCTCGTAGTGACTGGGTCGCTGACGTGCTGCAGCATCGGCAGCCTCATTTGCATCAGCATCCTGGCCGTTGGTGGGCTCATCGTAAAAGAGTGAACGCTTTGGCGAGGGAAAACGTGTGGTGTCCAAACTACCAGCGAGATTCTCGTCCGTCTGTAGTAGCTCACATATGCTGTAGACGCAGGGCATGCCATCGCGACAGATTTCGCGTGCCTCGCGATACAGATGCCTCGCAAATCGTAGACGGAGCTCGTGCGGTATGTCATGGCAGGTGGTTTTAAGATAGATAAAGGGCGCCTCGTATGGATACTGACTGCCAGGCGGAAAACGTACCTCTACATGAAACCATAGTTCATTCTCGTTTTCATCCAGATTATCGAGTCGTTTGCGCTCAGGCGTTGTGACTGCTTCCGGTTCGGGGGGCACATGGGCAAAGCGACATTTCGGACCATATTTACAGGTGCCGTCCCGGTCGAAATTGCGACAACGTTGTGGTGCCTTCTTCTTCTTATCGAGCTCGGCTTGTCGTGCGGCCGCCATCGCCGCTGTGGCTGCTTCACGCGCTTTGCGCACTTCGGAGGGACTGTGGGCCAGTAGATGCTCGATTTTGAACTTTAAATTCCAGACACTATTACGCTCACGCTCCTCATAGGCACGATCATAGATAGATTGCAGTGCTTCCTTCTCATCGTTGCGCATATCCAGTAGTTCGGCTTCCGTGCATGGAGCAGTAGTCTCTTCGTTGGGTATGCGCATATAGCGCTTATATAGCAGCAGCAGTGAGGCCTCCGTGTCATGTTCACAATGATCATATGCTTCTAGGCAATGTGCCGCATGGAAGCCATAATTCTCTAGCTTGAGCAGAGCATAGCGACGCAGGCGTTCATGGTCGGCGGTGCTGCTATTGCTGTTAATATTGGCACTCACACCTTGCACGCTCTGTACCTGCAGTGTGCCACGATCCTCCCAGTAGGAACGCTTAATGCCATGCCCGCCACGTCCCCGATCTTTATACTTGCTTATGTCATCTAGCTTGAAATCCGGCCCATGTATGGCACGCAACGTGTCCATTGTCATTTGTTGTGACTCATCGCTGAGCCGCAGCACGTGCAGCTCCGTTTTACGTTTATTGTCCTGCACCGACTTGGGCGCCGCTTGTACATTGCTGTAATGTAAAAATGATTGGGATAGGTGAGCACAGTTGCTATTGCTGTTGCTATTTCAATTATGAAGTTATCAGTTATAACTCACGTGGTGCGCGCATCGTTGGGCGTGCGTAGGAAACAGTCATCAACAAATTGCCTGGAAGATTCGTCCATGCTGATATTTAACAATGAATTTCACAATAAATGCAAATAAACCAAAGACAATATACAACGGCCCAGCTAGCATTATCAGCTATATTATCGATTGACGATAACAAACATTTACAGCTGTTTCACAATAAAGCTGTCGGCGTTGCCACCTACAGCACCGCTTGACGATAACAATCTTTGTTTCTGTCTGAACAGCTGATGGCTATAGCCAACGGCGTTGCCACTACCATGAAAGAGTACGGTAAATGGATGACAATGTTACCACATCTCAAAAAAATAAAACAAAAACGAAATTTTAAACAATCATAGTAGCTGTGCATTTATTTATACATAAGTATAGACGTAGATTTCCTTATTCATAGCTGTATTATATACGAATAGTATACAGGCATTAATATAAATACAAACAACAAAAATAAAAAAAACCTGCATTAACCAGAAAGCTACATATTTGTACGAAACTTGAAGTCCTTTATTATCTCACTACAAATGGAGAATCCGTATGTATTAATATCATTTTACATTATGTACATTTAACACTTTCTCGGCCTCTCGAGTACGTTTGCAATTTTTCAAAACCCAACTTGTAAGGAAGGATGATCCCATTGGTCAATTCCAATTGATTTATCTGATATTCCATAACGATGATTTGCTCTTCCAAATTCAAATGCGACTGAAGCAAGAATATTAGATCATAACTTTTCTGTAGATGCAATTTATGCATATGTCTTACCTTATCGGTGTATTCATCATATTAATCCTTTAGATCACAAACATCCATCTCTTTCAAAGCCTCCCCGCAATGTGCGGCATAAGAACTAGCAGAGTCATCCATATCGTTGGACAATGTTCGTAGTTTCTCCAACATATCGATATGCATATCGGTAATGGCCTGGGCATTGCTATTTTCCTTCATTAGCTCTGTAGATTTGCTGTTATTCTCCATAACAACGTATAAATTACATACATGTACCATATATACATGCAAATTTTAAGTTATAGTATATATGTATATAGCGTATATATGTAGTTACAGTTTCCTTCAAACCCTGGATTACAATGCGCTGCAGTGATGCCGGTTGATTAGTTTTGATCGCAGCTGGCAATTTGAACCGATCCACATTAAAATCGGTGGCATTATCACTGAATGTCGACATATTGGCAGGTTTTGTAATAAATCTCGCAAAAATTATTCCAGGAATTTTGGCGAACGCTTGTAAAAGAAAGAACGTGAAGTGTTGCTAAATGAATGGCAATGCCTGAAACATAAATTTCCCTTTTTAGAGATGGAAGTGCAAACCATAGTTATCGTTGAGCTATTTGTCAATTATCGATGTGAAATAACCAATGAAAGAAAATTTCTAGATATGTCATATATTCTAATCGTAGACTAACAAATTGTTTCGATATACAAATTTTTAGTTAAATTTAGTCAATTTTAAAATTTATCTTGCAAGTAATTCAAAGATATTGTCCATCCATCGCCAAGAGTTTTAATTGCTATTATTTTGCTGGTATACGCTAAAGTTTGATTATTCGATACACAAAAGTAATTCTTTCGTCTCAATTACAGCAATAATATGCCTAAGGACATTAAAAATATGATTCCGATGACACTTGAGGACGCTGCCACCAACGCTCTAAAAGAAGGGGACCAGATGGTGTCGCCCATCGACGAAGTCAGCGTAAAACCATTTGATTACATCAACAATATACCCAAGGAGGAGGAAAATATGACTTCGATGACATTTCTGTACGCTGCCGCCAACGCTATGGAAGATGGAGATCAGGAGGTGACGTCTATCGACGATGTCAGCGTAAACCAATCGTTTGAGGTCGTTTCCGAGGATGAAAATGAGAATGTTCATGGTGAAATAGGATCACGATCATTGACATCCTTTAAAAGCATGTCACTGCCATGTAGCCCACGTGGTTATACCGATGAATTGCCTAACAGTCCTCGCAGTCTTAAGGATAAGAAACGGATGTCACTTTCAGAGCGTTCGCCAATTTGTGTTAAACTCTATGATGTCATTTTCCCAAATCTTCATGTTTCTGCAGCCGCGGCAGGAGCAGCCACCGCCGTTATGGCAGCCCAACATAATCGCGGTGCCATCATTAAAGTTGACCGTGAGAATGGCCCGTATTTGCACATGGCTGCCCAACGACAGGCCGAGCTATCGGCTCAAGCCAAAGGCGACAAGCGTGATCCCAAGGATGAAGAAAATCGCTTGGAACGCAATAAAAATCTTCTCGATGCAGCCCTAAAGATCGTCCGGGAAATGGATCTAGCCTATCTGGAGGTACTCTGCTTAGCCATACATGACAAAGCAACCAACATCCAGTACTAATCACACTCTCAGTTCATTGGAATCGTTTACATAAAGAATATCTTAGATCTCACTACAAACCAACTAAACAAAAACAAATGAAAAAACAAAACGCTAAATCCCTTTTGCACTACATATATTTTGTATAGTTTTGGCTAGGTTTACATTGTTTATGTAATTACATGAAACATTTCAATAAAAATTCTTCCCGTTCTTTATAATTTTCACATTTTTGTTGTTGCAAGAATTTAAACTAATACATATATGGATATATATGTATTGGATAATTTATACCATATAAAATATATAATTGTATGTATATATATATTATATATATATAAATACTAGAAAAAAAAACCGTAAAAATAAACAATTGAGCTTGAACATTAGCGGATCTCTGGGGCGAAGTATAAGATCAGCGATCACAAAATCCATCTCATAGTAAAGCAGGACATTGGCTACGATAGCCTTCATCTTGAGCAAGGCGACCTTTAATCCTGCCGAGAAGGGTAAATATATATGGATTCCGGTTCTCGGCATCAAAACGTTCCGGTTTAAAGGTATGTGGATCGGGAAACAGTTCCTCCCGACGACCCAAATATAATGGCGAAATGCCAATATTGGTGCCAGCTGGTATAATCTTGCCATCTACGTATTAAGAAAATAGATCATTAGAGTCAGGTGGAAGTGATGTGGTATATGGACTTACTGATCTCGCACTCCTCGAGCACCTTGCGTCCCAGCAAAGGCACAGATGGAAACATGCGCAGCGTCTCCTTGATGCAAAGGTCGACATAATGCAGCTTATTGAGCAGCTCATAGGTAACCGGCGCCTCCTTGTCTCTGCCCATCACAGACAGTATCTCGTCCAGGCACTTCTGTTGGCATTCCGGATAAAGGGCTATGTTATAGAAGAAGAACATAATGGCCGATGAGGTCGTATCATGACCCTCGAACATGAACGTATCGACCTCTTCACGTATATCCATATTGGTCAGCAGCTTTTTATGGATCTGTGACTGTTTAAAAATGTTTAAAAAAGCCCTTTAACGCTTGGAGTCGATATGACAATGACTGACACAAAAAAACTAATAAGTAAAAACAAAACGACATTCAAAACAATCGTAGTAGCCTTATAAATTATGTTTATATACAAATATATAGCTTTTTGAAGCATAACGTTTCATATACAAATAGTGTACATAAATTATTATTAATACAAAAAAGAAAAAAAAAACGGTATTAACCATAGAGATTCATATTTGTACGAAACTTGAAGTCCTCGATTGTCTAACTACAAATGGAGAATCTGTATGTATTAATTGCATTTTACATTATTTATATTTTCAACAACTCGACCTCGCGGACATAGTTTGATAATTTTTCTGACCTTTGCAAAATTTGTATTCTCCAACTTCTAAGGATCCTAATTAAACCAACCATATAAAATGACAAAAACATTATCTATATTATCGACTACCGATAATTAATACTTACAGTTTTGTCACTATGAATCTGTCGACGCGGTCACCTTCAGCAACGCTTATCGATAACAAAAATGTACAGCTGATGGCTATTGCCAACGGCGTTGCCACTAGCAAATAAGAGTACGGTAAATTAATGACAATGTTACCACATCAAAAAAATAAAACGAAATTTTAAGTAGTCATAGTAGGTGTGTACTTTATATATACGTATATAGCTTTTTTGAAGCATAGTTGATATAGTACAACTAGTAATACATATAGTATTCAGAAATTAATATAAAATACAAAAAAGGAAAACACCTGCATCAACCAAAGATATTCATATTTGTACGAAACTTGAAGTCCTCGACTGTCTCACTACAAATGGAGAATCTGTATGTATTAATTGCATTTCACATTATATATGTATATTATAAACTTACTTGGCCTCGCGGGCGTAATTGGATATATTCTCAGCCTCCTTTTGCAAGTCTTCATATTCCGACTTGTAAGAAGCCATTTCTTCCTTATGCTTAGCCAAGGTTTTTTCTTTGTCCAATTCCAATTGCTTTAACTGATCATTCATAGCCTTTATTTGTCCTTCCAAATCGATATGCGACTAAATCAAGAATATTAGCTTCTCTCTCGTTTCTGTACATGCCATGTATGCATATGTCTTACCATATTGGTGTACTCATCATATCCCTCCTTTAGATTACAAATATCCATTGCCTTCAAAACTTCATTGCAATGTGCGGCATAGGAACGCGCAGATGTATCCACATTGGTGTACAATGCACATAATTTCTCCAACATCTTTAAGTGCATATCGTTAATGGCCTGGGCGATGCCATTCCCATTGTTAGTTGGAATGGTTAATGAATTTAGTATATTCATTTTCTCCTTCATTAGCTCTGCAGATTTGCTGCTACACTCGTCAACAATTTTTCGCATATGCTCGTTTTTCGTAATCTGTATAAATTGCAAATATATGTACACATATACAAATTACATTTTAGACCGTATATGTATGGGATTTTAGTTACCGTTTCCTCCAAACAATAATTAACGAAGTTTTTCAAATATGCTGATTGGCCAGATTCGATCGGTGCTGGCAATTTGAACGGATCCACATTAAAATCGGTGGCATTATCACTGAATGTCGACATGTTGGCAGATTTTTGTAATTAATTTCACAAGAACTACTCCAGCAATTTTGGCGGACCTTGAAGAAGTGACGCCTCAACGTGATGTGTTGCTAAATGAATGGCAATGCCTGAATAAATTTTCGTTTTTAGAGATGGACGTGTAACCGATAGTTATCGTTAAGCTATTTTTGCGATTATTGATATAAAATAACCGATCAAAGATAATTGCTAGATGTCCAATATATTCTACTTATAGACAAACATATTGTTTCGATATAAATTCTTATTGCAAAAAGCCAATTTCACAGCTTAGGCAGAAAAGTTATATAGCAAATAATTCATTGATATTGTCCATCCCTCGTTTAGAGTTATAATGTCGATTATTTTGCTAGTACACGTTAAAATTTGAATATTTGACACACAACATTGATTCTTTCGTTTTAATTACAGCAACAATATACCCAACGCCACCATCGCTGTGATTGATGGAGATCAGGAGGTGAAATCTGTCGACGAAGTCAGCGTAAAACCATTCAATCCAGCCAAGAAGTGTGAAAATATGACTCCGATGGCACTTAAAGACGATGTCACCATCGCTATGAAAGATGGGGACCAGGAGGTGATGCCTGACGACGAAGACAGCGTAGAACCATTTAATCCAGCCAAGAAGTGTGAAAATATGACTCCGATGACACTTAAGGACGACGTCGCCATAGCTGTTATAGATGGAGATCAGGAGGTGACGCCTGTCGACGAAGACAGCGTAGAACCATTTAATCCAGCCAAGGAGGATGAAAACATGACTACGATGACACTTAAGGACTACCCCACCAACGCTGTAATAGATGGAGATCAGGAGGTGAAGCCTGTCGACGAAGACAGCGTAGAACCATTTAATCCAGCCAAGGAGTTTGAAAATATGACTCCAATGACACTTAAGGATGACGTCGCCATAGCTGTGATAGATGGAGATCAGGAGGTGACGCCTGTCGACGAAGACAGCGTAGAACCATTTAATCCAGCCAAGGAGAATGAAAATATGACTCCGATGACACTTAAGGACGATGTCACCATCGTTGTAATAGATGGAGATCAGAAGGTTACGCCTTTCGACGAAGTCAGCCTAGAACCATTTAATCCAGCCGAGGAGGATGAAAACAAGACTTCGATAACACTTAAGGACGACGCCTCCATCGCTGTAAAAGATGAAGACCAGGAGATGACGCTTGTCGATGAAGTCAGCGTAGAATCAATTAATTACATTAACAATATACCCATGGAGGATGAAAATATGACTCCGATGGCACTTAAAGACGATGTCACCATCGCTATGAAAGATGGGGAGGTGATGCCTGACGACAAAGACAGCGTAGAACCATTTAATCCAGCCGAGGAGGATGAAAACATGACTCCGATGACACTTAAGGACTACCCCACCAACTCTGTGATAGATGGAGATCAGGAGGTGAAGCCTGTCGACGAAGACAGCGTAGAACCAACGCCGGAGCAGGTCTTCACCAATGATTTTCCAATGTATTTGCGCAGGGCTGGCCAGCGTCAGGCCATGCTAAGTGCTTTGGTCAAAGGCTACAATTGCAACGCCGAGGATAAGAAAAATCGCATGGAGCGCAATAAACATCTACTGCATGCAGCCCTAAGTATCGTCCGGGAGATGGATCCAGCCTATGTGGAGGTACTCTGTTACGCCATACATGATAAAGCGGCCAACGTCAAGAACTAATCGCACTCTCAGCTCATTCAAACAATTTACATAAGAACAAGCTTTGATTTTCTATAATTTCGGATAGGTTTACATAATATACATACTGGAAGTTACATAGAACACCTCAATAAAAATTGTTCCCGTTCTTTATAATTTTCAGCTTTTTGTTGTTGATCGAATGAATGAGTTAAAGGTAATGTTTGAGTATATATTGTATAATTTATTGTATAATATATAAAATATATTATGTTGACTTTGAGCAATGCATATCTAACATGATATAGGGCGTATATGTCATGCATATACATATATAGTTGCTGTAATAATCACAAGGATCTCTTAGAGCTTTCGAGTCATACAAAAGCTTAAGGAAACATTTTGAATATATAAGATATAGATAGATATTAGGATATGTGCAATAGTATAAAAAAACAATTAGTAGACACGCTCCTTGAGCTTGAACATGAGCGGATCTCTGGTGCGAAGTATAAGTTCAGCGATAAGCACTGGCGGTTCGTTTCGATCGCCCACAAAGTCGATCTCATAGTGACGCAGGACATTGGCTACGATGGCCTTAATCTCGAGCATGGCAAACTTTTGTCCAATGCAATTGCGTGGCCCCGCCGAGAAGGGTATATAGGCATAGGGATTCAGCTTTTCGGCACTGGTTACGATATCAAAACGTTCCGGCTTAAAGGTATGGGGATCGGGAAACAGTTCCTCCCGACGACCCAAATATAATGGCGAAATGCCAATATTGGTGCCAGCTGGTATAATCTTGCCATCTACGTATTAAGAAAATAGATCATTAGAGTCAGGTGGAAGTGATGTGGTATATGGACTTACTGATCTCGCACTCCTCGAGCACCTTGCGTCCCAGCAAAGGCACAGATGGAAACATGCGCAGCGTCTCCTTGATGCAAAGGTCGACATAATGCAGCTTATTGAGCAGCTCATAGGTAACCGGCGCCTCCTTGTCTCTGCCCATCACAGACAGTATCTCGTCCAGGCACTTCTGTTGGCATTCCGGATAAAGGGCTATGTTATAGAAGAAGAACATAATGGCCGATGAGGTCGTATCATGACCCTCGAACATGAACGTATCGACCTCTTCACGTATATCCATATTGGTCAGCGGCTTATCATCGATCTGTGACTGCAGCAATATGTCCAAAAAGGCCATTTTCCGCTTGGAGCCGACATCATCCACCACTGGTGCTGCCTGCTCTGGCTTATTGGACCGCAACAGCTCCTCGCGTCGCTGTACTATGATCTTTTCCGTGAAATTGTGTAGCACACTTAACGCGCGACGTTCGGCCTGGGCCAGGGGCGTGAACATATACGTCCATTCGAATCGGTAGAATATATTGAACATGCGCTTGTGCAGTACCATCGATATGGTCTTCACGGCCTGTACGTACTCCGAGTCCACATTGGTTTGTGCATTGATGGAGACGCCCATGGCGGTTTCTAGTGAATAGAATATGCTCATTAATATATTGTTTAGTTATAGTTATATACTAAAAATTAAGTACAAGTTATAGCTAACGAAATCATCATAAAGATAAGTAGAGATTTACAACGTTTCAACCAGGTTACCTCAAATATATAGCAATGAAAATGCTGAATTGTCTATTTGCAAAGATCATACCACAAATAGTGTCCATGGTGCAGAGATTTATCCAGTCATATAGATTGAAACCGCTTTGGCTCTGCTGTAGACGCTCTTTTTCCAGATTCTTGAGCAGCACCCGTGACTCCTGCTCGAAAATGTCCACAAATTGATCGAGAATCTTGAAGTGAAATGCCGGTGTGATGATCTTGCGACGTTTGTGCCATTTGCGACCACGGCTAACCAGCAGACCCTCCTTGAGCCACGGTTCTAGGGCATTATACTCGCCGGCCTTGTCATTGAAACGTAGTGTGCCCAGCACCATTTCCACATCCTTTGGATTGCCCATGATCATATTGAGCTCTGGTCCCAGCCACACTTTAAGCGTTTGATCCTTATAGGCATACGTGGTCATAAAATGCAAAACCGTCTCAATCATTTGATGCGGCGCCTTGCCAATGAAATGATGTCCATGGCCCAACAGCGGCAATGTCGGTGCACTGGCCAAATCCCGTGTAACCTCAATCATATGTCGATACTTCAGCTGATACAACAGCATACCCAGAAAGAGGGCGCTGATCAGCACTGCGCCCACAATCAACAGCATTCTCCAATGTTCACGCGCCGTTAACAATCGAATACTGTTTTCCATTTTCGTTTGGCAACATTCAAATATGCGTTACGAAATCTAATCGCTGCTTATCCATGCTATGACGATAAGTCAAGTGTAGTTGGCATCCGTTGTGTTAGTGGCTAAAACCAGGCGATCGTATCTAATCGCTATTAGAGCATCATTAGGGCCGTACTTTAAACCCGTTGATGGTGACGTTCCATGAACAAATGCTCGGACTCTGCTTAATACATATATATCACATATTGTACACTTGAACTTATTTTAAGCACAACTGGTATTAAAATAATATTCTTATATTTATAGTGTCCTGATAACAAATTCAGTAGCACCTGCATATGTAAATACATATAGTTAGGCCTATAAACTATAATATAGCATAAATTAGATTAGATCATTAGATTCCATACTAAATGAAATCATATAATAACAAAACACAATCGATTGTCGATAGATGGGCTCCCATATAGCCGATAACACAAAATTATGGGTTAATTTCCATAATTATACAATTTAATGTATGTGCTCCATATGCAAATTTTTCAGATAATGCTTCGAATTATTGAACATAGTCCAGATTTCAATGTCGATAACTGAGTGGGAGGACACAACCCATTAGATCGAAATTGCATGCTATTCAATAGAGAATGTTGATTATTGACAAGTAAAACATTGAAGATGGCTAAAAGTATGAAGTATCTACCCCAAGTGCGTACAGGCTCCAGCTTGTTATCCCGGCGCGTCTGCTCTGGCAAAGCAGGAGGTATCTGCTCCTTGGCTTTGGCCGTCCATGACTATTGCCTCAGGTCTTTTTCGTGTAGTCAATACACATATACTTTTACAAGTTTCTCAAACCAACGGTTCTAGAAGAGTGTCAGTGCTGCCCTATGTTTACAAAATATCTACAATCGATTTAATCGAGTTGATTTCGATAATTTATGAACTTTATATTTAAAGCAATACAACCAAGTATGCTTGTCCAATAAGACTGCTTATATTAAACAAAATTTCCATATAAAGGAACTTCTAAAAATTTAATCCATTTTTATAAAAACATTTGAATATAAACAATCGATAAGTTGTCCGCGATCAATCGGTTATTTTTGCTTAACATTGTCCAACACTATCAACGCCAAAGCCATTAACGGACTCTATATATTTGTGGCACGCTTGGCGAACGGCAGCATTTGTGTGAATCAGTTATAAAGTGAACACGACAGTATAATTTGACAAGTGTCTATTAAGCAAAAGTGAAAAAAAAATTGTAACGTGAATTTGTTTATTTACTATCATACATCGAAGCTTGCAACGAAATGTCCAACGAGAAAAAAGACAACGAAGTACCTACTGAATTTGTGACCAAAATGGCGAAGAATATGCGAAAGACGTCGAACGATACAGCGCTAGGGATTTTTCAAACAGAAAACATCATTGGGGGTTTTCTGGAAACTCAAAACGCTAACTTAAACGCAATTAAGAAATTATCGTTAGAGGGAGCAACAAAGAAGGAAAAATCGAAAATTGATCTATCACAACTCCGGCAGGAAAATGAGGAGCTCAACGAAAAGTAAGATGGCTGCCAAGCCATAGCTAAAGTGTGTGCATGCACACACATACATACACGCAAACATATGCACACACACGTGGACACACACATACACCCACATTAATACTCCCATTTACACTACACTCACATTTGTACACAATTTGCACACACATTTACACACACATTTGCATACACATTTGCATACACATTTGCACACACATTACACACATACTCTATACAACCACATTTATAACCCCACTTTTATACTTCCATTTACACTGCACTCACATTTGCACACACATTTGCACACAGATATACACTCGCTTATGCAATCACATCTGAACACACATTTACACCCAAATTTGCATTCCCATATTCACACACACATATGAACACGCATTCACACTCACACTTGTGGTGGCAGAAATGGCACAATCAGTAGCGGATCTCCTACAAGCACAAAGAGAGGAGAATGAGCCGCTGCTAAGGCTATACTTCCCCCTGATCTAATACTTAAATGTTAGTCCGGGGGGGAGACTAGAAAGGAGTGTGAACAGGGACTGAGTCCCTGATTTCATTTTGACCACTTGTGACAATATTAGTGATATTTAGTCACATTTGCACACACACATTCACATATTCACTCACATTTACACATACGCACTCACATTTACACACACAGACACTCACATATTCGTATTGTATATTCACATAAACAGTTAACTTATCCCCTCCTGGTGCGCTTAAAAAGAACTCGTAGAAAATGAGAATAAGAAAATAAACGTGCATCAATGTGTATTTATGGTATAATATCATATTACAGGCTGACTGGAATGGAAGTGGAAGTGCAGAGCTTGCAGTTTAGCTATAAAACGCTTACTCAGAATTATGAAATGATGCAACACAAATATACAGGTCTATATGAGAAGTACTCTATGTTGGAAATCGAATACGACAAGAATGTGTCAACCTTTACCGAAATGAATGCCATGCACCAGAAACGTACTGCGCAACTTGAGAGTGATGTAAACATTAATACCTCGATTCGTTGAATTGTATTAGTAATTGTTTATTTTACACACACACACACATATACACATATATATATAGATTTTGGCCACCCAGAGCAAAATTGAGCATGTTCATGATGTCATGAACAAGGATCAAGTAAAGAAGACCCAAAAGTCGGAAGCTGAGATTGCCAAAGCCCTTGATACGGCATTGAAATCTAAGCAGGAGAAACAGGCGCTTCAACATGAATTGTGTGCAGAGAAATTGAAGTTCGACGTGCGTACATAAATATATATATATATATATATATAAAGTAACTATTGATATATTCATTTATATATTCGTTTTTGTTTTTGTAGAAGATTTCAGCTACCTTCAAGCGCGAAGTGAAACAACTCCAAAAAGAATTGGAAGTACAGCGGTATACCGGAACTGAGTATAAGAGGCAGCTGGAGACAGCAAAAAAGGAAATGCAAGGTATGGAAAGGCGCTATTTGGTCAAGCAACAAGAACATGATGTTGCAATACAAGTTGCCCAAAAATTGGAGCTTCAAATTCAGGAAATTCAAGCAAAGTTCCAGGAACTCTATGCTGAGAAGGAACAGTTAAATTCGGCATTGGTAGCCAGAGAGCAGCGCTACACCAATGAAATTCAGTGGTTGAAGGAAAACCATAAGGAGGAGCTACTGAAAGTAGCTGATGTTGAGGAACACCTCAATATCTGTGAACAGCATCTAGAAAAGCAAAGCAAGATATACGAGGAATCTATGAAGAAATTGTCGTCACGCAATGAGGAGTTAAAGCAACAACTGGTTAAAGTTGAAGAAAACGCTAAAGTAAGTTATAACATAGAAGAGGAACTTCATTTAAAAACACATACATAATATATACATATATATACTATATATTATAATATATACATATATAAATCATATAGATTCAACAGGAGCAGCTTGCTAATGATTTGGAGCTCAAGATAAAGGAACATGCGTCGCTTCAAAAGGAATTTGACGACATGAAAAAGCAGAAGAACGTGAGTTATTGTGAATAATAATTTCCACCTAAAAGTGAGTTTTTTTATTCTATCTAATGTTGACTGATATAATTAAGCATAAAATTCTTGCATCTTCTAGGCACTGATAGCATCGCTACAGACACGCATTTGCATGATTAGTAACAGCATAAATAGGCCGATTTCTACCACATCACCCATACAATGCGAAACCACATATCCTACCGCTGATTCACCTCCACTTCCTGACAACAATACCAACGATAAAACAATAGACAATAGTAAGCCTCTCATCACCACTGACACCAAACGTCATCGATCCTCTAAGCGCAGTAAAATCGTTTACATGAGCGACTTCAAAAGCACGGATGATGATGATGGTGACAATTGGACTACAGTTCCCTCAAAGCGTAAGACGGTGCGTATATTTTTTCATTATTGATCTTCAATCGTCATCAATTAAAACTCATTGCATTTACAGGTTAAATCAAAATCCCAAGTCGTCCCAAGCGTTCCTGCACAGGATCGTTTTGATTTATTAAAGAAGTCGGCAAATACAAAATAATATATCATTTCTACCATCCCATCCTATTGCTTCAAACAACTTATTCAGAAATAAGTACACTCTATTTGAAGTTGCAGTTTTGTTTATTGTACTCGAATATTTAGACCAAGCGTTCTAAGTATTCGGAGTATTCAAGATTTATTCATTATTTTTTTATATCGATAATCAATTTATAATACATCACGTAATTCGTGAAACTAATGGAGTTCCATTTTATTTTTTTATATCATTAATCAATTTGCATTTGTAATAAGTGAATAACGTTTCGCTTAAAAAAAAAAAAAAAAAATTTTAAACATATCCCAAATAACCATATCTATAGTGTATACAACACACATTTTACTATATCAATAATCAATTTGTATTCGAAATACGTGAAATATCAGATCAATGTTTAATCCTCGTCGAGACCAACGGGCCTGACCAGGCATATTTTGCCTTGTCTTGACTAGATGATCAGACCGTTGGTCTCGACGAGGGTTAAACCAAGCGTTCTGAGTATTCGGAGTATTCAAGATTTATTCATGTTTTTTTTATATCAATAATCAATTTGTAATACATCACGTAATTCGTGAAGCTAATGAAGTTGTATTTGTAATAAGTGAATCTTATGAAGTTTCGCTTTGAAAAGTGTTTTTTTTAACGTATCCCAAATATATATATCCTATAGTGTATACAACACACATTTTTTATATATCAATATTCAATTTGTAGTCGTAATACGTGAAGTAGTATCACTTTATTTTACTCGAATATTTAAACCAAGCGTTCTAAATATTCAAAATATTTTATTATATCATTAATCAATTTTTTGTATACGTAATATGTGAAGTCAATGAAGTTTCACTTTATAAAGATTTTTTTTTTAAACATATCCTAAATATCCATATCTATAGTGTATACAATACACATTATACTATATCAATAATCAATTTGTATTCGTAATACAACGATCCTATCAATATTTAACCCTCGTCGAGACCAACGGGCCTGGCATATTTTGCCTGGTCTTGTCTAAGTGTATCAGGCCGTTGGTCTCGACGAGGGTTAAACCAAGCGTTCTGAGTATTCGGAGTATTCCCGATTAATTCATTATTCTTATATCAATAATCAATTTGTATTTGTAATAAGTGAAGCCAATGATGTTTCACTTAAAAAAAAGTTTTTTGAAACATGTCATCAATATCTACATGTATAGTGTATACAATACACATTTAATATTTTATAATCTTATATCATATTAGAAATACCCCAATTTTAAAATGAAATTCTTTGAATGAATCAAAATCAATTTGATTTTATAATGTTCTGGGCTTGAGCCCATAAATACACACTAAATTTTCCTGAATTGAATTGAATACCCAATTTGTGTTTACGCTGAATATGTAAACTTTTCCTATGCTCAAACGAATATATATATACTTATTATTCAAAATATACTTATATTAACCGCATTATCTAAATGTAGAGCGTTTTATTTCGATTGAATTGTTCAAGGCGATGCGAGAGGAGCATCATCATTCTCACTTACCACAGATAACGTCCAGGGTGCACAGATGCACCGACTGACCCAATTCAATGGCCTTGCCATTGGCCAGAGGCTTCAGCTGCTGGACCAGCTGACGCGTCTGTCTGTGGAATATCTCGACGTATTGTTCCAGTATGCGAAAATGGAATGCTGGCGTAATGATCTTGCGCCGTCTGTGCCACTTGCGTCCACGGCTAACGAGCAGACCCTCATTCAGCCAGCGCATAAGGAAACCGTACTCAATGGCCTTGTCCAGCAGGTGGCTGCTGCCGAGCACAATTTCCACATCGCGCGGATCAAACATCATCACGCTGAAGTTGGAGCCAAGCCAGATGGTATAGGTATCACCATGCTTGGCTGCCAGATCGGCTATCAGCTGGCATACTTCTGCCGGCTGCAGGCCCACAAACAGATTCGCATTGCCCAGCAGCGGCATGGTCTTGGGTCCTGGTAGCATGGCAGCCAGCTCCTGCTTACGACGTCGGCGTCGTAGCCGATTACGCAATGGCAGCCAGCTGCAAGTGGCAAGCGCCACCATGATGCATACAGCAGCAGCAATCAGTGTCAATGAGAGCGACATATCCAGCTCGACTTAATGATTCAACGCGACTGAGACAATCGAATGGGGCAGCAGCTTGAAGAAAGGCTGCTCACTTATCAAGCAGAGGGCAGCGGATTATCTGTCAAGTTCATCATCATCATCACCACGACTAGTGGTCGATTGGTCGATTGGCCGATCGGTCCAGCGTGCCACAATCCAAATTTAGACACAATTTTAAAGGTGCTAAAAATAGAAGCGTGAAGAAATATGCTTGATCGCAAATTGGCCAAAATGTGACGTCACGTCTGGGTGGACAGTGGGCGGTCAGCGGTGGGCTGCTGTTCGGCTGTTGGGCTGTAAACAACTCTGTTGTTTGAATACGTATTGACCTGTACATTTTGCTGAAATTTAAAATTACACTGAGCGAAATGCGTTGTTGTATATAAAAGATTCTATTAAACCATTTCGTAAAATCATGTGAAATTCATTATGGTCATCAAATATTTGCGGCATTGTTTGTGGATAACGGTGCTTACATGGTTGAGAGTTGCCAGATCGTTGAAAATTATGCCGATAGTTTGTGACACTATTCGATGATTTATTTAGCAAGATAATTGATAATAATAAAATTTTAAATTTAAATACTAATAGTACTATAGATTTTTTTTGGTGCATCTTGTGTTTTACGTCAAATTGTAAACAAAAACATTACGTGACTCAATAGCAGATGATGGGTGTGTCATAAATGTAAAAGAAACTGAATAACAAAGATAGGTCTATATATAAATATATAGGTATTGTTGAATTTTATATTAGAACACAAAAAGTACTGAAAACTATAAATATAAATAAAAAAACGCATTAAATTAAACTATTAAATTTTCATAAAGACAATGTACATATATAAAAAAAAATATCTATACATATGCTTATGTTAAGAACTTTAGGTCTTCGCATAGAAATCTTATATAATTGCAAGACAAATTCGTATACATAATGAAGAACGCAAAATATGTCATCTAAATGGCAGCTATAAATATAAAATTTAATCTTCGCCTGTCATGAAAAAAGAACCAGACCAAATCCAACAATTCAGCATGATTAACAAATTTTCTATATATACTAACACATACATACACATTAATACATTGTACTCAGTTGAACTTAATAACAAAAAAACAAATGATTAAATGTGCGTCTGTGGCATTTTCAATTGAACATCGAAAACGTATTGGAAATTGATTTAATTGTATTAGCGCCACGTCGTCGGCTAAGTATTGTGACTTACTCAATTGGAACTGAACGGAATTGAAAAAATTCTGTTATTGTGTTTCTTATTTCTATAATTATTTGACGTGAAAAATGCTGTACAAATTGCGTACCTTTCGCTGATTCATGCAAATTAGCGAAAGTCGGAGAATGTGATCGACTCACAGTTGCCCTATATGTAGTTTATTCGTTGTTCAGCAGGTTTATCGATTAATCATATAATTAAAATTATTATATTAAAAAAATTAATATATTAAATTCAAATAAACGGTATAGTAGACTCTGCGTACTAAGCCTGGAAAACGTAAGTAACTATCGATAACAAGAAAGCTATAACGATATAGAGCTGCCATTTGTAATCCTTTATTCCGATGATTATTTACTGTGCAGCAAGCTCTCTAATCGATGGACATTTATCCTATACGCTGTTCTGTTAATTAAATAATTTAAATTTTTATTATTTTAAAATAAAATAACATAACTTATAACCTCCTGGCTAAGCTAACTATCGATAACAAGCAAGCGATAAAGTAATGTTGCCACTTGAAATTTCATAGCCATCAGCAATTTTGCATAAATTGCTAGGAATGCACAGGGTTGTCTACTGCTCGAATTATTTGCAGGGTATGCGAAGCATATAAAAATCCGCATACCACCCACTCAATTTGCAGCATTACGTACACACAATAAAAGCCCACAAAACCAACAACAATAGCAACCACAATGATCACAACAACAACAACAACAACAACAAAAATGAGCAAGAAGAACAAGAGCCGTAGGCGTCCTTCAAGCATGCCAAATTCCAAAATTCTTGCGTCGGTCGTCGACGTCGACGTCATGATGATCCGTTGCCATCCCCCCCGGCCTCTGGCTACGCTTCTCGTGGTGCAATTGAAACGTAAATATTTACACATGTCTTACAAGAATTGGCAATTTTTCACTGTTTGGTTTAATACATGCAAACACACACACATACACATACATGCATACATACATACATACACATACATATAAAATATTTCGACTCTTCCTCCTGTGTCTCTCTCTCTCTTGGTTTCTCTCTTATTGTGTGCGTTGGAATTTCATTGGCATTTCCAATTTTGTACATTTTGAAATGTTGTTGCGTATGTTTCGCTTGTTTTTTTTTGTGTTTTCATTTTCTTGATTTTGATTACTTTTTTCTCTTCCTCTTCATTTTCGTATTTTCGACTTACGCATAGTTCAGCATGTTGAACTTAATCGCATGCTATTTTAGCGTAGATCAGGAATATGTGGTCAAGAGCAAGGGGGAAAGAGAGAGAGAGAGAAGGAGAGAGAAGGAGAGAGGGAGAGGAAGAAATGGCCTGTCTCTGTGTGTGTGTGTGTGGAGGGGGGGTTGGGGAAGGGTCGCATTATTCATTTGATATAAAGCAAGAAAATTAATAACCATATTGGGCATTTTCTTTAGCTTTAGCACATGGCCAATGGCCGGGGTCATGCCATGGTCAAGACGTGCCTCTCCTCCATGGGATCACTCAAAAAACCAGAAGCCGCAACTGCAACAACAATAACAACCATAACAACAACAAACAACAACAATTGGAGCTATGTACATTGAGCACTGCCACTGAAATACATCATAATAAAAATGAAAAGAAAATAGCAGAAACAAATTAGAAAAGGAAAACACGCCTACGCATATACCCTGTACCATCTATGAACTATCCCATAATCGTTCTATCTCCTATACACCAGTCTTTATCATCTACTCTTTACTCTCTATGTAGCTTCAATCTGCTATCGATATGCAGAAATGCATATTGACTGCATTGTCAATGATCAGCATGAAATTAATCGATATGTTAATTTAAGCAACAGATACCGATAGTTTCATTTTAAGCATTCTGAACTATTGCTATCGTTACTATGCGATATGTCTGCTTTGATACAAGCTCTCTCTCTCTCTCGCTCTTTCTCTCTTCCTTTTCGGAGCATATGCTGTACACATACCACCCTATTTAGCTTGCTTGAATACAGGGTATATGCATAATGATAATAATAACAATTTCGCTTTGGCGCAGCACATTTTGCGTCATTTGGCGCAAGTGTTTCCAACCGACACACACACACACACACACACACACATGAAATATAAATATAGTAAAAGCCAAGTAATGTATTTATGTTATAATTATTTTAAAAATATTATGTATATATGTAAATATTCATATGAAATGCCGAAGGAAATTTTAAAAATTAATATATGTATTAATATAAAAAAAGTTCAATTATTTTATTATATATTAATAAATAATATTTAATAATAATAAAAATAAATGTCAATAATAATAATTTAAAAAATAAAATGTATTCAAGAATGTTATTATATATTTATAAATAATAATATTAAATAATAACTATAATATATATCAATAGTAATAATTAAAAATCGAATAATTAAAAATTAATCAAAAATATATTATGAAAAATTAAGCATACGCCATGTGGCAATAAAATCAGGCAAAGGCTACACATAAATTACTAAAATTTGAATCGAATACGGTACTCATTAATAATTCATTAAGATTAAAAAAAAATTATAATAAATAAACTACATAAATAAAAATATTAAATTGCATACTTTAAAATTTTGAGGTTAAATTCAATTCAAAAATTGTAGCATTAAATGCGCATATTAAATGTTGAATTAATATTTAATGCATAATGCTTTAAATGCATTTTATGCAATTTTTTGTAAATTTTTATCTGTACATACATGAAATACCTTATAGCAGGCCCCATGAAGAGAACAACTACATTCTGTGACTGATTGAGTGACTGTCGAATGAATTGTATGAACTGATTCATGGCAGTGCACTTTTGATGAGTGTCCTTCTTCATAATTTGTTTCATCTGTTCTCTTTGCTTCTTCTTGTTCGTCATCTACTTTAGAGCATGTAATGCACTTTAATTTATCACTCAATGGGGCACTTAACATGATTCCTTTCATAGAGACACTCAACCACCCACCCATCCCACTCATTATCCCAACCACAAATTGTGATGATAATTCACGTTTTTAGTTGCTATTTTTAAAAACAATTGTTCATGTGTCACTACTATATATGCTATTTATGTGGCCTGTCAGCCAAACATATGGGAAATATATTCTATAAATATATGGTACATATAGATATAATCGGTTGAGATAATACAAATTTATCGATATGAGTATGAGTAACATTTATCGACATGTTCATTCAAAAGATCGATGGAGTGTATGATATGAATCGTATTGAAATTGTTGATTCTATTTGATATAGAGAAATAGCATTCATTTGGTTATGCTTCTACTATATGTGTGCATGCATTACTATATGACCTGGGGGCGGCATCAATGTGGGTGTGGGCGTGGGCATGGCTTTGAGCCAAAAAGTAAGTATTGTGCTGTTAGGCCTTTCAACGCTCGCAAATCTATCAGAAATGCATTTATGCTTAGGAAATGTGCTATAAGAAATCTATACTGCATTCAGCCAAAATGGCAATAAAGACAGGTGAAACGAGGGGAGCAGGAGGAGAATGACAATGATGATGATGATGAAGGGGGATTTTGGGTTGGTAGCAATTCTGATGGTGAGAATGCAACAGGAAATCGCTAAGGCGAACGCATTTTCATTCATGACTTGATTTTATTTATGTGCGCCTATTTGCAACAATCTAAACAATATGCATATATTGCATAGACTATATGCATATAGTATATACATATATATATATTTATTATATTATATTATATAGCTAAAACCGATTCGTAATAAGCAATTGCCCAACATTGTGGCGTTGCCATGCATTTGGTGGATGTCAGCCAAAACGACAGACAGACTGCAACAATGCATTCTCAATTTTTGTTTAATTAACGAAATAAACCCTTGCCCATATAATACATATGATATATTATATATCGTATGTGGTATACCACATATACTATATAGTTTGTATGGTCGTTGCAATCATTTGTTATACATTTGACAAGCCAAGGCAGCTGGGCACGCGCACTTTAACGCATTTCTTTGGTGCAGATGCCAATGCATGCGGCGCATACGTACATACACATGAATGCACATATGCACACACATCAATCGATATACTAGATGTATCGATATATATATATATATAAATATATATGAGCTGCGTTTCATTCTCGAATAGCTGACGATGTTGGCATTTTTTGAATGGCATCCAACACGCTTCTTATGTACGACAAATTGACTATGCCTGCACTCCCGAGTAGTTCGAGTCGAGTGTACTTGCATAACGCACTTTGTCTTCAGTATTATGCTAAAAAATAATCGAGGGTTCTATTGTGAGATCACAATGATATTGTATTAGATAGACAAAGATAGTTAAAAATCTATGGAGTTCGACTTTTTGGAGTACAAAAACTAATAGCTTTGTTATCGATAACAAAAGTAAATATTACTTTTGTTGATATCGTAGTTTTATTACTAATTAGTTGGTATGCACTATATGTACCAATGTTATTTGATTATTGTTTAATATTATTATTTTATGGGAAGTAAATTTTTAAATGATTTGCCCTATGATCGATAACTTCATTAATCTCTGAGGTTTTAAAACTGTAAACCTGAAATAAGTAAAGCTAAGGCCTTTCTAGGGAAAGTGGTAATTATTATCTCTTATGCTCATCTCGTGATTATGCATTTGGTCCCACTGTGCGCATCATATTGCACTAACAAAGCGACGCTAAAGACGCCAACTTTGGCCAACGCATGCGATCGACGTGTGTTTGTGTGTGTGTGTGTGTGATGGACAGATGGACAGATGGACATATGAGTCCGAGCGATCACAAGAGCCGTTAGGTGACAAGAATCTATTTTTGATTGTCTTCACTTAAGCTTGC
This sequence comes from Sphaerogastrella javana, assembly GCA_037040025.1. Taxonomy (NCBI): domain Eukaryota; kingdom Metazoa; phylum Arthropoda; class Insecta; order Diptera; family Drosophilidae; genus Sphaerogastrella; species Sphaerogastrella javana. The sequence goes on from JBANCZ010000574.1 coordinate 25,541, forward strand.
CAAAGCGTACTACAAAACGGGGCAAGTGCTGCATGTTGCATGCGCTCACTTCCGGTTTTTCCCAAAAGACAGCCAAGAAAAAAACAAAAAGCAAAACAAAAACAAAGGCAAAAAAACAAAAAACAAAAAGAAATAAAATAATAAAATGTAAACTATATACGTATGCGATTCGTATGCTCAATTTATACTAGCATCAAATATATATAGTGTTTGCACTTGCTTAGCAACAAAATTGCAATATTGTATTTAATATTATAATTTCAGTGCATCGGCATCGATAATCGACGCGTCTTTAATTGCCGTTCTTAAGTTTCCAATTGCGTTTTCTGATTGGATTTGCGGTTCACATGAATAATTGTAATCGCGCCATCGAACCCTAACTCTAAATCTGCCTAACCCTAACACTAACCTTAACCTCAAATGCAGCGATGCGTGGCCACTCAAGTCACTTCTTCTTCTTCCTCTACCCATCATTCTTCATTTGATTTTTCTTCATCACTGCATGCTGCTTTCTTTGTGCTTTTATGTTTTCTCTTTCACGTTTAGCATGAGCGTGATCAGATAAACGATTCCAATGCAACCCTGCACGCGCCGCTATGGGCAGCACTTTTATTGCCGTTAGTTAATGTATGGCAAGCTACCGATGCATTAATACCCTGTAATAGTATGTATCATAAGTGAACTTTAATTCTCTTTTAGTTCATATTATCATGGAATATTTTCTGTTCACACTTCTCTGACTATATATATCGTAAATATATGTATAAACACTTAAACAGCATACCCATTAGCGGTGTATTGTAGGGTATAAAAATAAAAAGAAACTATTAAGCGTTTATTGCAGCATAGAATGGCCAGTGAACCGTTAAAGAATGCGGCGTAAAAAGGAATGCAAATATGCTTAGAGCATAAGGTAGAATAATTATTAGAAATGCACAAAAGAGCAACGATAGCGAAAGAGAGAGAGAGAGAGAGAGAGAGAGAGAGAGAGAGAGAGAGAGAGAGAGAGAAAGAGACAGAGAGAGAGAGAGATATGAATCATGCAATTGGCACCAAATCATAATTAATCAATTAACAAACCAAAACATTTCAATATTTGTTTAAATTATTAAAAATAACAATTAAATATTAAAAAAATGGAAAATTTTTGATAAAATTTTAGCATTATGATGTGGCAGTAAGCATGGGATTTTATATTATGTTATATTTGTATAAATATTATTACTTTTGTTAATATTGTTGCTATTATTGCTATTGTTGTTGCTGTTGTTGCTGTTGCTGCTTCTGTGGATGAGCACAAAAGAAAAAAATTGTCTAAAATTATAGGAAAATGTTGAGAGCAGCTGTGAAAACTTTTTTCACCGATTCTTCGACACTGTGAGAGTCACCGTGTATAGCATGTATCTGTCTGTGTGTCTGTGCATCTGTTTCTGCTGTGTGTGTGTGTGAGAGAGAGTGGGTTTTGCTATAAAAAGAAGTGCGAGCGCTTTCGGTGCTCAGTTTTGGTCCCAGCAACCAAACGAAATACAACAAACTAACGCAGCAAAACAAGAGCAACAAAAAAACAAATCTTAAAATTATTTCAAAAATAAAAAAAAAAAATCCAAAATAAAGTAAATTATAAGCAAACAACTTCGCTCGGCGTGTTTCGAATTTTATTGTGCGCATCCCAAGTGCTGCAATTCCTTACAAATATATATAGATATATGTATATTGAAAATAAACCAAGTTCAAATGCATTTGCATTGAAGTGAGCATAGTGTAAGCTAAATTAAATTCCATAAATAAACTCTCTAAGCAACTGATAAACTTAAATAAAAAATAAAAAAACACAACAGAAACAACGGCAAACGTGCAACAAAGCAGCTAAAAAAAGTGAGTGCAATTCTGGCTGTTTTTTTTGTTGGTATTTTTTTTATTGTGGGGTTGCCATATAACACGCATCCTGCGGCTTTAATGACAACTATCGATATCGATAACAAAATCTAATGCAATCAAGTGCTTAAGCCTGGCAAACAGAGCAAGAGAAAGAGAGAGAGAGAGAGAGAGAGGGAGAGAGAGAAAGAGAGAGGGAGAAAGAGTAACAGCTGACATCTTGAAGTGTGGGAGTAGGGCTAAAGGCCGATTTACGATCTTGTTGCAGCTGGAATAAATATAATTTACATTGGCAGCAAACCACATAAAACAACAGCTAAAGCAGCAGTAAACAAAAGACAAACAAAAACAATAATACAAATAATAACAGATAAAGAAAAAAGCCGCTATAAGACTGGGTCGGTGGCATTGCGCATGCGTAGCTATGCTGATTTCAAAGTTCAGCGAAGCAGCTGCTGCCGGTGCACACTCACACACACACACACACACACACACACACAGTCGCTCACATATGTGTGTGTGTGTGTGACTGCTACTTCTTTTGCTTAAAGTAATTTGATTTTCTTTTGCCTCTTGCTTTTGGGGCCACTCTACTTTTTTATGTTTACTTCTTTGTTTTTGTTTTTTTTCTTGTTTTTTTTTTCTTCTTCTCGTTTTTGGGTCTGTGACTCTGTGGGTCACAAAAGAAATGCTAAATAACAATAATAAAAAAAAGAAGAAGTAGAAAAAAACGCAGTTGGTGTATAGCAATGCCAGGGCCAAACACAATGGGCGCTGAAACGAAACAAATTTTCATTGTATTATGTTATGTTTTGTGTGTTGTAGCGTTTCTTTTCCGTTTAGTTTGTTTATTGTGCCGGAGTTGCTTTTACTTGTTGCAAAAAAAAACACACTCGGAAACAAAAAAAAAAAAAAAACGAACATTTCGCAAATCTTTTATTGTTGTTTTTAACTGACCTCCATTTGCATTTATATTTACAGGAACCAGTGTTGGTAAGCGTCAAACATACTACAGAGCCGAACAACCGAAAAGCGGACAGCAGACAGCAGACAACGTACAGCCCCTGCGTAACGAACGTAAGAACGTAAGAGCGAGAGAGCTAGAGTAACGTGAGTCTGTTATCGGATCCAGGTTCAATCGAAATTTGCAACGATCGCTTTAATCAACTAAAAAAAAAATTTAACAAGAAAAGCCAATCCCAATAACAATATGACCGATGTATCGCATGAATTGGGAGCCCTACGCTTTGTAGTGGTAAGTAACAATTGTAGCACATAAACACCGACCCCGCCCGCCTTCACCCGGCCCATTTCCAAATGTTTCATGCCGGCACCCAAACAACTTAATACCCAGTAGCCAATTAGCTAAAATGCCATGCTTAACGCCTAGGCCCAGACATTTGAGGAATTTGTCGAGCGTAGAAAACAATTTTAACAAGCGAAAATTTATAATTTTGCTGTTATTTTTATAATTCCCATGGGCATTATTGTTATTATATTGCAAATATCTCGTGCGACAAATGCCTGAACATTATTTATGCGCAAAAACAAACACACTCACACACTAAAAGAAAAAGAAAAACCATTTAAAACAAAAAAAAAAAAAAAAAAAACAAACATATATTATATATGGGATAAGTTGAAACCACAAGCAAAATGTCATAGAAAATTTGTATTTTCATTTCGATGTGAGAAATATGTCGTTTTTACTGTTCCAAAAATCCCCAAAACGCTGCGTGATTCAAAATCATTTCATAAATATTTCAAACAAAAGAAACGCCAAAAAAAAAAACCCCAAAAAAATTACGAAAAACGCGAAACAAAAAAGTTTTAATTTGTCGCCATATGAATTGCCAAAAGACCAAAATCTACATATATATCATATATATACATATATAACATATATATTTGTATAGTATAGGACTATATGTATTTGTATACTTTGGCTGACAAAAGAAACAAATTTCTGTCGCACTATGCAAAAAGAAAAAAAACAAACAACAAAAAAAGATCAAAACACGGAAAAATTCTTGGCAATGACCATCGTTTGCAAGTTGAAATAGCAAAATGTTATGTGGGTTCACACGCTATGTACTCGCTGATCTATGTAGATCTAATGCATATATATACATACATACATACACACATACATACATACATATATAATAAATACCGTGACTTTTCTTGAGTGACAATCACTGGCGCTGTCTAACGACCGCAAAGAGCGCAAAGACTTATATATACTTAAATAAATATACGAAAAATCAAACAAAAACAAACTCATATGTATATATATATAAACATATATATACATATATATATGTTTTTTACATATATCATGTATAAAAAGTATAAACAAGTACCTACGCAAGCACTGAGATCCAGAAAAAATAAACCAAAACTCAACTCTCTATTTTGCCATAAAATATCATTATTTATTATTCAATTTTTGATAGATTCGTTGCCGAGTCACGTGCAAATTTTGAACTTGATGATAAAATGTAAAATAGAAAAAAATAAAAAAATAAAATAAAAAAATATGTGAAAATCGTGTACAATTTTCCCATTACCATTTCAATTGTAAATTATGTACGACTTTCACCTGTGTGAATTTTCACTGTTCGCATATACAATATATATTGTGTTTACAGGGTATATAATTGCTGCTGTCACAGCATATGTATCCCTGCTAGCATTTTCATTCATTGCCTGTGCGATTGGCGCATTTATTTCTATATATATACATATATGTATGTATAGCATGAATGAAATATTCTCATGCTGCAAATGAGCTGGCAAAGCAAAATTGATTGACGAAATTTTGGATATTGATCAAAAGACGGTGCCCATTGATAACGTCATTCATCGTCTTTGTCTTTTGTCTATGCTGCGTTTATTCAGATCATTTCGTATTTTTATTGCTGCCGTTGCTACAACTGCTGCTGCTAATTTCGCATTGGGCATTCACTATGCAAATGGCGCGCGCGCTACCGTTAGATGCAAATTTGAAATGGCCTCTCTAACGTTTCTTAACGAAATTCGGGCAAAACAAAGGCAACTATTATCAAATAAGTCTGCACATGTTCACATCTGTATATGCATATATGTATAAATATATATAAATATATATATATACATATTTATTTATATACATATGTATTTGTTGATAGTTTTTCGAAATATATTCGCAAAAATTGGCCGTGAAGGTCGTTCATAGCTTTACGTTTTTGGTTTTTAATGAAAATATCTTTGCTATTATGTATGTTAGCGCACGCGTATGTGTATGTGTGTGTGTCTGTGTGTGTGCGTGTGTGCGTATGTGTGTGTCTGTGTTGTCGAGGAAGTGTTCTAGTACATTTTATTTAATTTAGTTCTCTTTTTTTAATTTGCTGTTTATATTTATGAGTCGACATTTGCGCATTCCTTTCGTCCCATTTGCCCACAGGGTATACACACATATACTATATGCATATATATATATTGTGATATGCTTGTACTTGCTGCTCATTTTGAGAATAACATCTTGCACTTATGAAATGAAAAATTAAAGAACTTGTAGATTCGCTGTTCATTTGATTAGAGCCAATTAATAAAAACATGCGCCACGTGTGTGAACATTTATTTATTTTTTTGTTTTTATTCTCTCAATAAAACAGTTGGCAAGTTAATGTGATCCCTTATTGTTTTTAAATATGCTTTAAATCACTTCATTTCTTTGCAGTTCGTTTAATGTGATCATTTGTGTTGTTTTCAAATTTGCTTTTCAAAAATTGCAATTGTGGCGCCATTGCAACTTAACGAAACTTAACGACGGCAAATGCAATAACAGATCTGGCAGCACTAGTTTCTACTTCATGCCATAAAGTTGAACTTTTCGAATTTCAAAATCATAGAATTATTTCAATTTACATATTATGCTTAGTAGATTTTTAGTTAGTTTTTCATTTTATCTTGTCTCTATTGTCATATAGTCATATTAGTTATTCATTTTGATCTTGAATGCAAAACACTCTGATCTGGCAACGCCAACTGAAACTTGAATTTAGCTGTGCATAATTGCGGCTTCGCCAGAGTTGAAAAAATTTTCACCCATTTATTGTTTTTATTGTGGTTGTTGTTGGTGTTGTTGTTGTTGCAGGAATCTCCGCTATCATCGAAGGTGGCAATGTTTAACAATCAGGCGACACAGCATAGGCAGTCGCAGTTATTGAATCCATTCTCGCACGATGGACGCGCCTCGTCGCCGAAGCCAACATTCTCGAAGGATCAGTATGGCAAACCATTGGCCGGCAGCTTGACTGAGATGCGTGGCCAAAAGGCCAATATGCATGTGATGAAGGAGATGTTGGAACTATGCCAGATCATACACTCCGAGGGCTATGAGGTGAAGGATGAACCAACCATGCGCGTCATACCCTTTGGCGAGTTGTTCAATGTATGTAATACAATTTCACATGCATATAGCAATCAATCAATGTTTTGTCTTTGTTCAATTTAGATCTACAACTATATATCGGATAAGGTTGTGGGCATATTGCTGCGCGCTCGCAAGCATAAACTGCTGGAGTTTGAGGGCGAGATGCTGTTCCAGCGTCGCGATGATGATGTACCAATCTTTCTGTTGCGTCCCATTGCCGAAATACGGCAGGAGCTGAATGACAAAATTGATGAGATCAAACGTGGCGCTAGCCCAGCACCACAGTCGACATCGGTGCTTCTGGACAAGAGCGCTCACGAGCAGAAGCTGAAATTGAATGCCGAGCAACGTCAATCCAAATCTCGTACACCCTCGCCGTCGGTTAAATCCAAATCGAAATCGAAATCGACCTCACCAGCGCCAGCTGCTAAGGAAGGAACTATGCCACCAGCCACACCAGTGGAGGCGCCAGCACCAGCGCCAGCATCAGTAGCAGCACCAGCTGCAGTTGCTCCAATAGCTGCAACTGCACAGCAGGTAGTTGAAACCAATGAAACAGCTGCACCAGCTGTTGCCCCAGTCACGCCCGTAGTTGTGGTTGATCAGCCAGTGGAAGGCACAACTGAGGCTGTGGCTGCAACTAAAGTACCTGAACCTGTACCATCACCAGTGGCAGCAACTGCAACAGAACCTACAGTTGAATCCCAGACAGAAATAAAGCCAGCAGCAGCTGCTGTGGAAGTGGCAAGTCAGGAAGATGCTGCTGCTGCAGTTGCTCCAGTTGCTGAAGTTGCTCCAGTTGCTGCAGTTGCTCCAGTTGCTGCAGTTGCTCCAGTTGATATTGTTGTGGAACCTGTTGAAGCCATCAATGAATTGCCCACCATTGTCATTGAAGCCAGCGCCACGTTTGTGCGCACGGTCAGTGTAGATAAATCGGAGGAGCAAAAGCAACCGGAGGCAGCAAGCGCCTAGAGGGCTTTCTGTTCGTATAATTACAATTCTGATTTATTTATTATTATTATATATATAATTATTATTATTATTTTTTTTTTTTGAGAAAAACACTCGCAACTAGTAAAGCGGCAGCTTTAAATTGCAGTAAACTAGTTTAAAGCATAGTTTATATTTATAGTTAGTGTTAACAGCACTGAAGACAGAGAGATGGAAACTATTTAATTTATATTTATATATATGTATATATATATATATATATATATATATATATATATATATCTATATGCATGGGAAGCGTATAACGCACCTCCAGCTATATATAGAGAGAAGA
>JBANCZ010000575.1:0-33100 GCA_037040025.1 Sphaerogastrella javana
TAAAATTATATTGGGTTAAATTTAATGAAAGAAAATATATGTATTAAATATTTTAATTTATTTAATAAATAACGATTATATGAGACTTGTATTTGATTTATTCTAATAATAATAATATATATTTAATTTATGATTTTTTCACTTTAAGCTTTAGCGCTTCAATTTTAACTACACTTTCCATAATTGTCATATATGTTTCAATATTTAAGCACCTCATCAACCCTATCAACTTTGAGTGCCTTCCATGCACAATTTTACTGCAATGTTTGCGCCTCAGATTTCATTGTTCATTTTATGGTTGGCTAAACGTTTGTTAAAATGTAACCTGAGCACCGCTTCCGGCCGGCCAATCAAAATGAAACTCTTCTCTCTACTTCGCCCCCCTTCAATCCAACTCTTCTCTTCTGCACAACGAAATGAGTTTTGCCCTGGGGCCGCTCGTCATAAAAATCACACAAACCACAAAACCAGAGAGCAATTGATGCGCCACGGGTTCAAGTCAATTGCAGGGTGCACAGTCGGCAGTCGGCAGTCGGCAGTCGACGACCAGCAGAAGCAACAGCAACCCAGCAGCAGCTTCAGTTGCCAGAGCTGGCAGTTTGGCAGTTTGGCAGTCGAGCGGTCGACGCGTGCTTTTGAACTGTTAACCACAGGCTTGGTAACACTGTACGGTACCGTACCGTACAGTGTTGCTCCACTGCTCCTAGTCGCTGCGTTTGTCAGTTGTACAAAGAGAGAGAGAGAGAGAGAGAGAGAGTGCGCGACGGGAGGGAGCGAGAGTGAGAGGGTGTGGTCTGGGTATTCAATACTTCTCGCACATGTGTCGAGCTATCAAATCCAGTGCAGCCGCTGAAGCAGATCTATATATTGCCAGTGGCTGTTGCTCTTACCATGAACATACACTCAGAAAAATTAAGTAAACTTAAAATAAGATGAAGAAAATAAAACTCAAATTATCGATAATCCGAATTACTTAGTATTTTTGAATATTTTTTTTTTTTTTTGTTTCCTTTTATACTCTTTGCGTAAGTTTTTCTAGTGTAGCTGTGGCATTGAAATCGACAGGGTGCAGTCACTTTCCTCGCTGCCTCGCTCTCCCACTCTCCCTCTTCCTTTCTCTCTCTTTCACAATGTCTCCTTGTGGCAAACGCATGAAACAATGGAATTTACGTGCTTCCAGCTGTTATGGCTGCAATCGGATACATCAGCCTCTAAATGGGATACATGTGCACTATATCGGAACTCCCATTCTCTCTCTCACTCTCTCTCACTCTCTCTGACTCTCTCTGTGTAAAGGCTATAGCTCACTCGCTGTCTCTGCTGTTCGTAAATGGATTTTGGTCTGTGCATTTTAAACGGTAATGACAGACATAAGCCCCGCCATCTCCCGCAACCCATTGATTGGATAGAGACCCGGAGGGTTCGGCTAGTGGGGATATATTTGGTCAGTCAAGCCAAAAAGTTTGTTGTGTTAATTTTCAATGCATATAAATTCATTGGATGCTCTTACAGCTGGGGTACCGGCAGCAGTAGGGGCTGCATATCATACGGTCTCAATGTGTGTGTGTGTTGTCTCGAGTGCTTTGTGGGGCGTCGGTTTACAATAGCCACAAAGCCAGACCAGCGACAGGCCAAACACAGCGACAGCCGAGACCAGACCAGACCATATCCGACCTAGAGCCGTTCAGGTCAGAGACATAGACATGTGAACCAGCCAGCTAAAAATGCAGTTCACAGTCTCCGGTCTCCGTTCTCCGTCCTCCGTCCTCCGGTCACCGTTCTTCATTCTCCTGTTGTGTCTCCATTCTATAGACTGTGGGTTGTGCGCTTTTGCATGTCAGTCAGGGCGCTGTCAACGCCGTCTGGTAATCGAATCCTTTTTGGCCTTTGTGCGGCCTGTGGATGAATATCATGAAAATGATTCGCATTCATTCGGCTCCCTAAGTAATTGAATGCCTTTAATTGTTCAGCTCATTTAAGAGGCCATATATCGCTTCAACTAATTGTTCAGTTTGAGCATTAAATTCATTTACGGTTATGAATAAAGTCTGTTGATAAATGACGTTGCGATGCCACTTTTAACTGAACGAATATCGATCATTAATAAACCCAGTTACTTAGGTAACTTTCATTCTATTATGTATTCTATAATAAATCAGTAATCTCTTTTAGTTTCTTTTGATAAAACTGGGAATTGACCGAATGAGAATAATACAAAATATTCTTTCTAAATTGTAGTCATATTACCTGCATTTAAACTATTTCAAATCTGCATTATAATAATTCCTAACTCTAGAGCTTTTAGTGATCTTACTTTAATATAATTCATAAGTTGTTACTACGGTTAATTATAGCGCAAATCATTTTATACAATTATTTTTCTATTTATAAAAGTCTATAAAAATTATGGAATTAAAAAAAAACCGTACACATCTTGGGCTCGTCCGGGATTTGAACCCGGGACCTCCCGCACCCTAAGCGGAAATCATACCCCTAGACCAACGAGCCAGTTGATACAAAGCTTTATTTTTTTAGTTAATCAATGCAACTGCGTTGAAATTGAATGATTGTTGCTGTTTTTTTCATTGTTATTGTTGATTCGTTATGTAAATTGTTAACTAAGCCAAAAAGAGAAACCTGTTTATACCCATAAACACTCAGTCGAACACTGGCATTGAATGACAAATTCGTGTAGATTTTGGTTGCATTGGGACTAGTTTGGGGTAATCAAAGCGATTACAGAGGCTCTGCAGATCGTTTTGTCGCATGAGCATTAGCGGCAGTTAGCTCCAATTAGCTGTTTTATAGCCAGTTTTTAGTTGGCCATAGAGCATAACTGGTTGCCGATAAAGAGATTCAGTAAGAGAGAGAGAGAGAGAGAGAGAGAGAGAGAGGGCGAGGGCGATAAAGAGTGGAAGCTCTAATCAGGCACTTGACCCAACATATGCCACATCCGCCAAATTGCATTGATTGGTATGCCCGCCCATATGTTGAAAACACGATAAATCTGGCTTTGGGCCAGTGGCAGCTGCGGCACAGTCGATGCCAAATTATGCGCCACAGAAGTCCATTTGCCACTTTCTGTCCAAAAGTAGTCGGAACCCATAGACAGCCGATGAATATTCGAATATTCGAATATTCGAGCATCCTTTTCTTTCCCAACTCCACTCCACTCTACTCCAATCCAACTGCGCCGTATGTCACTGATTGTAATCTCTTCAAGCGCTGCTCGTTAACATTATTGTGCGGCTCTGCGATAATGCATTGCTCGCTCTTCTTTGCGCTTCTTTTTGCTTCTTTTGGTTCTTTGCTTTATTGTTTCATTTTTTTTTTGTGTGTTTGTGCGTTTTTTATTTTCAACTAGCTGTTGCTTTTTCTCATATGCGGGGAGGGTGGCAGGGTGACCCGCATAAACTCACTTGATTCATTGCGGTTATTCTGCGCCTTTTGCCTGCCGGTGCAAAATGAAGCACAGTGGTGCAAGAATGTCAATTGAATGCAACTCCATATTATTGATTTATAAGACAATGAAATACTTATATTCTGATATTTATTTTAAATATATAATACAATAAAATAAACATTCTAAAATTTGATTTAAAAAACATTATTTAATTTATATGGAATTTAAGGAAACAATTTTAATTAATTTTTCCAAGTTTCTGTCAAAATTTGAAAAATGGGGACAGTTCAATAATTTTGAAAATATTTTTAATGTACATATATTTTTTAATTGAATTACCTATTTTTTTATATATTTTTAAATCTAAATATACTTTATTTACATCTTTGAATTTATATATACTTTTTTATATTTTGTAATTTAAATATATATATTTGTGATTCTTTAAATTTAAACATAAATATATATTTTTATAATTTCTAAATATTCTTTAAGTAAAAAACTTTTTAATGTATATTTTTATTTCTATGTATTCTATATATTCATTATTATTAATTTATTCTTTATACTCTAAGGTGTTTTAACCACTTTTCGCTGCATTCAACATAACTTGCACCACTGTGCCTGCGACTTCTATGTTGTCAGTTTTAAAGTGTTCGAAGTCCCTGCTTGTTTACAACTTGCCCTTTTATTTTTTATATTTTTGAGACCCTGCAAATATTTGAACAAATGCTTTGCGCAACGCAGGGAGGGACAGAGATCAAAGTTGGCCCAGTTAGTGGTATACTATAGGACTCATATGGTCAGTTTTTCAATTTATGTCCTGGGCAAACACACTCAAAATTTCTTTGCAAATGTTAGAGGTACAAGCGCTACGTGAGATCTGATAGCTTCATTAGTGTTTGTATGTGTAGTTGTTTAGGGGTTGTTGCCAACCCCCAAAAGCAACAAAGTGTTGGGTTTTTTATGTCTTAATTCCGATCAGAAAAAAAAAATAAAATGTTGGCAGCGGCAATTTGAAGTGGTTGCTTTTTGTGTGTGTGGGCCAAAGAGAAATGCGGGCTGAAGTCCCGCTGTTCTCATTTGTTACGTCACAGATGTTATGATTTTCCGCCTTGTTTCAAGACGTGCCTCGTTGGCGGCTTGTAAGTGTTGTTGTAATTAATATGTAGCTACTCCAGCTAAGTACAAGGTTAAGCCAAAAGTTGTCTTAACTCATTGGAATTCATTAGCCTGAATTAAAAATTTTCGTTTTTTCACTTTGTGTAATTATGCTCTTCAATGAGTTTTCATTTGAGAGTTTTCCATCGATTCGCCCATTTAAATTGCGCATTGGATTCATTTCTCAATGTCGCATATGGGGTTAGGTGAGAGGGTGGCATTAGTTTCATGAACACCACTGTAGTTGACAGCTCTGTTGCTCAACTAATGGCACTAGGGATTTAACGGTGTAATGCTCGAATAGGTCTGAGACTGATGGAGCATTATAATGCAAGTATAATTATATAAATTGTTAAATGGTTAAGCCAAAAACTTCCGAAAATGTCAGGGGAAGCAATTTGGCTAAAAGAAAAAAAAAACTTTGCTCAATAAAAATGAAAATTACTTTCACTTCAATAGCAGTAAAGTTTTTCAACTTTGTTGCAGCAAAATGATTAATTTTTTCACATCAATTCTACTTGAAATTACAGAGTTCTCAAGTTTTATTTATATTTATTTTTGGGTAAATAAAAATAAATTTAAATTCATAAATTATTTCAAACCTGAACACTTTTACCCTCAAAACTAACAAATTTTAATTTACTTAATAGCAGTGCATTATGTTTGTAGCTTAAAGTTTCCTCTTCATCATCATCAACATCATCTCTAGCATCTTGATCATTATCTCTATCATCTTAGCATTGCACCTATGGCACCAGTTATTCCCTGAGCCACCCAAAAAGCCACTCAACTCAACTCAGATCTCCTCCGCTCCGACTGAGCTCAAGTCGACTGAAGTCGAAAACTCAAAGTGTAGCCAACTTATGCAACATTAACACTTAGTGCACACGTCTTCATGTGTCTTCATCTAGAATGAAGCTGGGGGCGGTCGTGGCGGTGCAGAAGGTGGGCATAACCTTTGCCCTCTGGCCACCACACATCACAATGCAGCATACCACCGATGTGGCTGTTGCTTCTTCTCGTTTGTCTTGGGTTAGTTATAGTCATTTCAGTTGTCGGTTGTCTTCATCATCATCATCATCGCCAGCAGTAGGAGCAGCAGCCACAGCCGGCAGAAAGCCCGAGCGACTTTAGTGGCCTTTAACAACTCGTCGTCTTCAACTCCGACTCCTTCTAGCACTCCTACTCCAACATGCTCTTCTGCCCCCGCTATACCAATCCAAACTCTCTGTCCCTCTTTCATTCCCACTCCCACTGCAACTTCTCGACTCCTGGCTGTTTACATAACCATGGCGGCATGCCACTTTAGGGGGCGTGACTATCATCAACAACAAAAACAACAATAACAACCAGATAATACTGTGTTAAATTTAATGCACGACCATATAAAGCACTCCCATATGCAGAGCCCCCAAAGCAACCGCATAGCACCGCATAGCCCCTAAGCTGAAGTGCCCTTTCATCAGGTTTTCTTATATTATTTTTCTCCTTCTTTTTTTTTTTGGCCATAGATATTACCAGAGTCGCCTGGTGATGTCGATCATAGCCAAGATGCTGGCAAAGATTTTCCCTATGCAAACCCATAATTACGCTCTTTGTGTAAAACATATACATATATAATATATATATATGTACTATATGTATCCAACGAAAAGTTGCTTTTGGACTCGTCTTGCAGTCTGGCAGAACGAATAGATGCCTGGGCCTAGGAATCCGAGCACGTTTTCTCCTTTATAAATAATGCTCATTGATTTTTAAGATAAAGGGTATGTTAAGTTGATCAACATTATATAATATAAGAAACATGATATGATATAAAACAAAAGTCATATAGAAAACTTCATCATAATGTGAGCTTTAATTTACAAACAATTATTGTTAAACATTTAATTAGATATGAGATCTATTTTTTCACAATATAGGATATCTTGTTATCGTTCATGCCAGATCGTTCAACTTTAGGCTTTTACCTCGCCGATCTGAACATGATTTAAAGGGCAGCCCCATGCAACCTGGTCATGAGTATTTGTTGTTTCTCTTGATTTTCCCCCTGTTGAAAGTGATTGTATTTTATACTTTGTTTAGCTTGGACTTGCATTCGTTTTTTTTTTTTTTCCTTCTTGAATGTTGCCTGTTATTCATCTTGATGTTGGTATTGATGCTGGGCAATGTGTTTACTTTTTAGAGCACAGAGAGAACGAGAGAGAGAGCCAACTTGAAAGGCATTTGCTGCAAAACTGTGCAATTTTTTCTTTGAATGAGAGCACAAATTTTCTAAAGAAAAGTGCAGCAAAACTGACAAACAAAACATAAATCTAGGTAAGTAGTTTATAATATATATACATGTAGAATGTTTATGTGAGAACTAGTAAACAGTAAGATATAAAAAGTACTTTATATAATGTCGATAATAAAAGATTTGTAAGGGCATTAGTTAAGCAAATATTTCGAATAATATACATTTTAATCAGATCATTTTAATAATCTTTATATCCTCCATGTTTTTAAGCACTTTAGTTCTGACAATGTTTTTAAGACATAATGTGATCTACATTTAAATCAAATCCTTTCAAATTTTCATAGTACACAGTTAAGCTGAGTTTGAGTCTTCCATAAATGTCATAGCTATACTATATATTCTATATATTACATCCGTAGTCATCTGAGCTTTAAACTGTTCTCAGGCGTACATCAACACATATCAAATGCGTAAATCCAAGTGAGCCACAGCAAATGAGGCGCCGACCCAAACCAATCCGCATATCATCAAAATTTATAAAGCTTTAGAGGATGCTACACTCCCACTCCCACTCCACTCCCACACTCCCACTTCACACATATATCCCCCCTTCTCTTTGACAACCTGTGCGCATTTGTTGGCCCTTTTGGTTCAATTCCAAGCATCGAATGACCAAAAAGCTTAGCGTCTAATGCGTCCCTAAAGTCGAGTGGCAAAACGTTAAATATATGAATTGGCTTTTGAGCTGACCATGGGCTAGGGATTAGAGGGTACAGGCAACGAGACCTTCCCCCCCCCCCAGCAACGTCTCTCTTTCTCATTTTTTTGGTGAAATGGCTTTATGTGCTTCAGTAAATTTACACCTCGTAATCGAGATGAGTGGGCAGCGCAAATACAACCAAAAAAAAATAGAAGGAGGGAGCTGAGAGGAGCAACAGAAGCAGCAGCTGTTACATGCCAAAGATTAGCGTTAGAGTCCAGGCATGGATTCTATGTTTTTTTTTTTGCTTCTTCTTCTTTTTTCTTCTATATGTATGTGTGTTTTGTGCGCAGAAATCTGTCGCACAAATTTTCATTTTTATGAGCGTGCAAAGCTCGCATTAAAGCCAAGCATTTTGACCATTTGAGTTATGGCTGAAGCAGTTGCTCTTGGCCATTTGGCTGCAGCCTCAGCAATTATATATATATACTGAGAAAGAGAGAGAGAGAGAGATAGAGAGAGAGAGAGAGAGAGAGAGAATTACAAAAGCGAGCAAACACGTACAGCAGTTACAATGAATGGAGCGGGCCACAGTGCAACGCGTTTGGAGTGCAACAGTGCAACAGTGCAACGGTGCAACAGTGCATCAGGAACACCATTAACTGATTTGCATTTCAATCATTCAAGCCGTGGCAATGTTGCTGCTGTTGCTGTTGCTGCTGCTGCTGCTGGCGGCATGTGTTTAGTTTTGGCAAACTCGTTTCTTGACTTTAACCGCGACTCAAGTAGAAGCTGCAACAACAGCCACAGCAACAGCCACAGCAGCAACATCTGCAATATTGCAGCTGCTTCAGCTTTGCAGCAGAGATGCGTATGTGACACGCATAAAAAATAATCTCGGTAAATTTGTTGTTTCATAGTTTCTTACAAAAAAAAAAAAAACAGGAACATGTTTTTTCTAGCAAATATCAATTATAGCTAGTTCTTTTAATTAAAATCTAGCTTATTGCACTAAGAAAAAAATGAAATTACCATCTCTAACGATAATAGCAATGTTTGCTGTAGCAACAATAACAGCAACAGCAACAAGAGCAGCAGCAGCAGCAGCAGCAGCAACAGAAACAGCAGCAGCAACAGCAACATCAACAGCAGCAAAAGCAACAACAGCAACAGCAACATCGCCTGTGTTAAGTGAGATCCCGACCCTCGACTTTGCTATTGCTTTGGTTTTTCTGTTGCTGTTTGTAGTTGTTGTTGTTGTTGTTGTTGCTGTTGTTGTTATTTTGCTAGCACCGTGACTTAAAATGCAAATGAAAATGCAATCATTGGTTAATCTCGTACAGCGCCAGCAACAGCAACAGCAAACAGCAAATGGAAACAGCAACAGTTGCTGTTGTTACGATCGCCGGTGAAGCATCTACAGCAACAACACCAACAACAGCAGCAACAACGGCAACAATGTGAACAACAACAACAGCCACAATAGCAACATCTACTACAACAACAACTATGAGCATGTTTGCCAATGCCCGAGACGAGATTCAGGAAGCTTCAGCCCCGTTCAGATACACCATTTTTGATAATATTCGTTACGAGTTGATGGTGGCGATGGTGGCTGAGTTGGTGCTACACACAGCATCCCAATGAATCCATGTTAACCTATCTCCCGCCACGAAACACCACCACCACCACCTCCTCCTCCACCCCTTTAAGAGACTGTGCCACCCATTTGGCATTCAAGTGATGCAACGAAGCATTTTGTGACGCTGTGTGATAAATTCTTGGCATGACTGCAGCACCCAAACGAAGCTAAGATGGATACCACCACTACAGATGTTTTCTATCAAATAACATGAAAATTAGATCGCATTTTGGGATTGCCGTTGTCATAAGCTCAAGACCAAGCCTCAACCACAGATAGAGCCACAGCTAAAGTTGGAGCCATAGTCAGAGCCACAGTCTGAGCCAAGAAAAACCAGCAGATATTTCTCTATTTTTTTTGTAAAGCTGTTTCTTGTGTGGCAAATTGATTATTATGCTGGCCACAAGCAAATGGGGGAACATACAAAAAAAAAAAAACGAATTCAAAAACTGATAAGCATTTAACAGTGCATGGCCAAGTACCGTTAGTAGCTCCAACTATGTTTAAGCTAAGCTACATGCATTCAAATAATTAACCAAGCGATAGAAACTTTTACATAATCTTCGGCAAGACTGCAAGTACAGTTAGAGTAGGTAGAAAAATAAATAAAATAAGTGTTTAAAAATCTTCACATTTTAAAAATAAATTCATATTTAACATATATAAAATAAACATATTTATAAACCTTATATATAACTGCAGCTACTTAATATCATAATTTCATGGCATTTCTTCCTAAACTTGACTTCTATCTTTTATCAAGTTTAAACTGCTTAAAAATTCCTTCAGATAAATGTTTAAATATATATACCATAAAAAATACATATACTATATATAATCTAAATATATCTATGCCGTATAAATACAGTTACTAGAAGAAAATCTAATTACATTATGGCCTTTGAAGCATTTGACATTTCCTTTTAGTAAATCTAAACTAATTGAAAATCCTTTAAATCAAATACTTATATAGTAAAATAAATTATATACAGACAGATTCTATATAAATTAATGGAATTTAATTGTACATATCAAAAACATGCTTTTAATTTGCTTTTGTCTCTGATTTAAAAAGAGCAACAAAGAGAAAACAGCGACATATTTAATTTGTATCTCTCATTTAAAGCTTTTTAACTCAATTCACCAACAACAAAAGGAACAAATCTCTGACCAAGGCTAACCAAGGCCATTCTGTCTGTCCAACTAGGCTAAACCGCTCCACGCTGTCCAAGGGGCCTCAGTTTCTATGCTGCAGCAAAACTAATTGGCAACGCCCTCACCCTGATCCCCCCTCTCTCTCTTTCTCCCCACTCTACTGGCCAGCCCTACTGGAAGTGACAGGAAACTTTCATGCCCAGTGCCGGCAAACTAATTAACCTGAAAAGCATAAAAAAAAACAGAAAAAAAATACAGGACAAAAAAAAATAATACAAAAATAAAAAAATAAAAATAAAAGTTTATATGTATATATCTATATGAGAGTTTGTGTGTTTGTATGTGCTGCTTTCCAAGGAAATGATACAATTTCACACAGAGTGGGACCTCTAAAAAACACATTTTATTTTTTAAAGCTCCATAGAAAAATACGAGAGAGCGAAAAAAGGCAACAGCAAATGAAGCTGCTTATGCCCGACAGCCTAAAAACCTAAAAACCAAAGGTGCACTGCGAGAAATTTGCTCTATTCTATAATAATAGATAATAATAATCTAAATGTCGAATGATGTAAATATACAAATATTTGGAAAAAGGTTCGTATGTAAAAAATAAACGTATATTTAAACTGAAATAAAAAATTAATAATATTATTTTAATAAAAATTACACATATTAATTTAAACAAAATATATATGTAATTTTTCAATTATTCTAATTTGTATATATTCATTTAGAATGTGGCATAAAAATCTCTTTCATAATCATAATATTTTTGTCCCATTGCCATCATCTCATTTCAAAAATGTCATGAAAAAATCAATTTTTTTATAATAATATTTATAAATTTTTTTATAAATTTGTTTTTAATTATTTGTTTTCTTATACTAATTTCTTTCGGTGCACGCGGCCAGCTTCCGATTATCCGCATCCTATACGCCGAATCCTCGTCAAGGCCATTGGTGCCACACACACACACACACACAGCGCAGAGCAAAGCACAAACGGCGGCATGCAGAAGGCAACCACAAGCTGATGAGGGCATTTCTCGGTCTCGGCCTGCCCAAAGACTTCGACAGGTTGCCCTTGCCCCCACACACAGCAGCAGCAGCACCTTGGAGCCAGCAGCAGCAGCAGCAGCAACATCCTCGTTGTAGCGTCATGATGAGTATGTTGTTGCTGTTGTTGTTCTTGATCATCAACATCATCAGTATCGCTATTATCATCGTCAGCATCATCAACATCATCATAATCATCAACATCATCATCACCATTGTTAGCTCTGTCGGTTGTTGTCGTTTATCTTGGCTTCATTATCGCTTCATTAATTGCTAATTAACCATGTTCTACATGCCTTCGCTTCCACAGACTTTTATAAAAATGTGCAAGGCGTGGAAAATATTATCGCCCCGTCACAGCTCAGCTTGTCCCGCGCGTCGTTTCACACAGAGCAAATCTACCCTTGATTTGGCCTTTTTTTGTAAGTGCAAATAAGTCGAAATCATGCCAAGTGAACGCGTTCACTTCACGTTTTATCGCGCCTTCATCTAATGCAATTTGTAAATGGCATCAGGCAATCAACAAAAAAATAAAAAAGAAAACACCAAAAAAAAACCGCTAAAAGCTAAGCGACTAAAGCTAAAGCACAGCGGCTGATTTAGTCAGGTTGATGCGAGCAGCAACTAGGCCAAAGGCTGCCCCATTATTACAACCACTAATACAGACTCTCTCTCTCTCTCTCTCTCTCTATCACTCTCTCTCTGTCTGTCTCACTTTCACCAGAATAAGTCAGGGATGGGGATAAAGCGTGAGGCTGCGCCATTTGGCCATATAAATTAAAGCAAATATTTTTGCTTATTTATTTGCCTGTTGCCTCTCTCTCTCTCTCCCTCTCTCTCTCTTCCTCTGTGTGTTGTTGACCAGCCGCAGGCCAATTAATTAATTTATGAAAGCAGCAAAACATACACAAAAGTAATGCACATAGAGAACGAGAAAGAAACAGAGAGAGAGAGAGTGGTAGAATGACAGAAAGAGTGGGAGAGAAAGTAAATTGTAAAGGACATCAAGAGAGATATAGCTTTAAAAAAAACCATATATAAACCATCACAATCAAAGGGCATATGAAATGAGTTCTAAGGAATCAAGCTAAAAATTTAGCCCTAAAATAGCTAAATTCTGGCCAAAATCAAATGTCATGCACACACATTCACGTAGATTAGATGCTCAAAAATATCCTATTGATTTCAAAACATTTCCTCTGAATTAACTAATATATACTAGGCCATATTAATTGTTTTAGTTTAGTTCGTTGTACTATCCATAAATTTATTAAATTTGTTTATATTTAGCAAATGTTCTACAGCTTAAAATAACTGGAAAAAAAGCAAAAATTTGGCTAAAATTCACATATTAAAGCAGAGTCAAAAGACAGACGGAGGGGTGGAGGGGTAGATGTTGTTGTAGAAACGCCTTTGGTGTTGAGTTGTTAAGGGCACGTAAATAGGCAAAAAAAGGATTTTCCACTTGAAGAGTGCCAAAAGCCAAGAGAACAAAAAAATTAGAAGAAACAGAAGACGAGTAGGTAGAAGAAGTAAAAAGAGTAGCAGCAATGGGAGGAGAAAGAGGAGCTGCAATGGGAGCAGGATGGAACAGTAGTAGCAGCAGTTTGAGCAGAGCGAGGGGCAGTAGCAATAGTACAGGTCGCTCTCCTTTTTGAGTCTTCGTTTTCGTTTTGGTTTCTGCTCTATTGTTGTTGTTATTCCTGGCGCTGCTGCTGTTGCTGCTCTTCCAGTTGGTTGCCTTTTTGGCTGCCAAACCGCAAAAGGCGCAACGCAACGCGCCAACAGACTGGTTAAAAGATTAACAAGGAGCAGAGACAGCGAAAGAGAAGGAAAGAGAAAGAGAGAGAGTGAGCGAAAGAGAGAGAAGGAGGAAGCGAGCAAATTATCAAAGTAGTAGCACTAGCGCCAAGACAGCCAAGACCAAGCCAAGACGGCGCCTTGAAAGTGCCAACATTATGGGCTTGAACAGGGGCGTAGAGAGGGGTTTTTCTACTACTGCTGCTGTTGGCCTTCTGCGCGTTTAATTAAATCAAAGTTAATTAATGCTAACGTATTCATAAACAGGGTCATCAAACACCAAAACGCCAGTCAGTCACTCAGTGGTGCTGCTCTGTTCAGTGTCTCAGTGTCTCGGTGCTGTAGTCCTGCTGTCCAGCTGTCTAGATGTCCAGATGTCCGCTAGTCCTAGAGTCCTTGAGTCGTCGTGTAGTCCTTGGCTTGTGCTTGTGTTTTGTGCTTTACTTTGTATAATTATGTAATATTTCAGCTTGACTTTGCTGTTGAATATGCAACAGTCTGTGCCAGAAACAGGAAGCGGACAAACATTCAACCACTCGATGATGCAGCAACAGTAGCCCTCGAAAAATTATGCCAGTCTTCGTGGAAGGCTTAGTGTAAACTTTTTATATATATTTGTATTTTATTTTTAACTTTGTGCAATTAAAATGGAATTTTTTTTTTTATTTTGTTAGATCAAATATTTGTATACACACTAATTTGCCAAAGACGATACAATTAGAAGCTGCGGCAAAGGCAAACAATGTCATATTAAGGTATTTTTGGGTATGCTGAATTCTTGGTTTGATTCATTAATACGATAACCTGAACCATCTAAATTTGGTAGGGTCTCATTCCTTATGGCTGTGTGTTCTGTCTGGAATCTAATTAGTTGTGAGTTGTGCGCTTTTTTTTTAGGATAGGGAAGGTTCAAATTCTTATTTAAGAGTTCCCTATTCTACTGCAAACTTTAGAGTTCTGCTGCCATTGAATATATAAATTGACGCAACGTGTCCATCGCTTTGTCATGACAGAAGGGATGGGTGCAGGGTGCAGCAAGTAGGGTTTAGGGTATAGGTGGTGGTGGGGCACCACTGACAGTGACCATTGAGTAAAGTGTTTTGTTGGCCGCATTGGCTCTATTTGAAAGACCCTATATCTTGTCCATTCCAGAAATCTGTGCATAAATTTCTTTAGTCTTTAACATTTAAATGTATTCCAAAAATGTGCCTTTAATTTGGCATTTTAAGAGCTCAAACAAGTGATTAATTTAATATTATTGAAGACAGCTGCACTATGCATCAATGTCAATTCCAATTTGTTGGGGAAGAAGACAGCATTGTTGTTAATAAATACACTGTAAAAAAAATGCAATAAAACAAGTATTTGGTATGTTATAAATGCAATTGGATGGGTCTTAAACAAATAGCCAGAGCATTGAATGCGTTAAGCTGCCAGCCAATTGGGAATGCACTATTGAATAAATGCATTAAAAATGCTCATGAAAATATTATGAATGAATTTTTTTTTTGTTGTATTTTTAATGTTTTTTTATAGTAGCATAATTGTGGTATATCTGATATTTTAATTTTCATATTTTGACACGTATCAATGCAGCTTGCAGTGGAGTAAATTGGTCAATGAAATAAATCAGCAGTGCGCATAAATATATATATAAATATGAAGGGTAGCAGTAAATTTAAATACATAAACAAAAATGTAAAATAAAAAATTTAAACATTCAAAATTATTTTATTTGCATACATACGGCGATGAAGCGCATGAAATATATTGAATAATGTAAGCTATTAAAAGCATAATCCTACAGACAAGGATGCGCATATATAGTATATATGCATTTGAGTTGGGGCTTTTTTTTCCACCATTTTGGAATTTATGTATGGAGCAGTTCTGTTGTGCCCCATAAATACATCAGATAAACTAATGGCATATCGGCAGCACTGAAAATGGGCGACTGACCCAGTAAAATCGTAATAAATTTAATGTGGATTTGAATGCAATTGGTTGACGGAAAATGTTTCTATAAAAAGCTCTATAAACTTCAACATTTTGTATTTAGTTATAAAGTTAAAGTTAATGTTTCACGTCTAGTAGTATAGATGATATTTATTTAATTTAACCAAGCCTTCGAACACAATTCTAGAAACTGCGAAACAATTTCTCTATGACAATGAATAAGTTTTTTATGAAATGTTACATTGAAATTGTTTCGTCTCTTAGAAGCATTTATTATATACGTTTTTTATGACTGTCTGTGTGTTTTTTTCTAGAAATATAAATATTTTGCAGCTGAAACTATGAATGGGGTATTACCACATCGTATGCCCCCACACTTCGAACCCCTTTTCTGTCTGCTGTTTGTGCCATGGCCAATGATAACCCAAACAACAACGGCAACAACAAACAACAAACTGAGTAAACACTATCTAAGCAATAAAACATTCAAAGGATTAAATACTTTGGCTGAACCGCTTAAAACATTTCGAAAATAGTTCTAGCCATACCGAACCACACAACCATACCTTCCCACAAAACGTACCCAACCACAGCCCTCAATAGCAATGACAGCCGTACAAAACTACAAACAAATTTGGAATTTTTGCATCAGAGTTGGGGCTATTTCAATTTTAAAGCGGTTTCGGTGGGTTCTATTTAACATGAAAGGGAAATATTTTTGAATATAATAGATATAAAAATAAAAGAATATGAATATACAATTGAATGTTGAAAAAGGTTTCAAACATGTAAAGAGAGAATATTCAGAATTTAGATTTTTTTAAAATAAACTGAAGAGTTCTGTTTGGGAATTAATAAGAAAATAGTTTTAATATTAAATGTATGGGCTTTATCTTATGTTTCTTACAACCCAGTATTGCAATAAAATTAGTGGATATTTTAAAAAATTTCTCAATTTTTCCAGACACACTTCCTTCCCACTCCCGGCGTGGCACGGAATCTATTTGAAATTATGAATACTTCTTTTTGAAAAATTTGGAATTGTAGGGTTTATTTTAGACAACTTTAGAAAGATATTGTAATAGTTTCAAATATTTAGATGGTAGAAGGTACTTTTAAAAAGGATGAAAACCTAGTCGAATTTGTTAGCCTGCTGTTACAAGGAGGGCAGCTGAAAGATGTCAGCGGGCAATGCCCGGGCATTGCTGTTGCATTGCATTTAGCATTGGTTGCCTTTATGAGGTCTGTGAAGCGTGGCTGCATATGCAATTACATTTTACAGCGGCAACAAAGTTGATAACAAACAAAAAATACCAGAAAGAAATAAACCAAACTGAAAAAACTAAGAGTAACAAAGAGAGACACACAAAAATGAGAGTGAGAGGGAGAGAGAGAGCAAGGAAGACTAGCAAATCCAAAGGCATGAGAAGCTGCAGGAAAGGCATTCGGCAAATTTTGAGCATCAGGTTTCATCATGACTGCCTCTGCATTTTGTGCCCTTTCTTTCTTTCTTTATGTATAAATACGTATAGTATATATTTCTCTTCTTCTTCTCCTTCTTATTCTTCTTGTGTTTGTTTTCTAAGCTTGCATAACAAATCGCTGTGAAAAGCTTTTCAATTCAAATGAATGAAAGAAAAAAGAGAAGAAAACGAAGGAGCTGGGCAAATGTTTTATGCATGCAGCAGTAAGTAATGTCGAAAGGGGTCGGGTTGGGGTACGGCTGCAAGGGTAGCGGAGCAAACAAAGTGTGAATGATGCGCTTGAATAAAATCGAAAAGGTTTCTCTACAGATTTGCACGATTTGCACACGAAACAATTGTCAAAATCATTAGAAGACATTTAACGTACAAATAAAATATTACTACTATTATTAGTATTATTGTTAATATTCTAAAAAGGCAATTATTGCATGCCAGAAGGCATTGGGTGCTGGTGGGTGTGGTCTACCTTAGGGGCCATTTGGACCAAAAACAATTTAAAAGCACGCATAAGGTTTAACTGCATGTGGGGTGGAGGGAGAGATGGCAGCACCTTGATAAACCCGTGACTAATGGAACCGAATGGGGTTTACGGTGTTGAGGGTGGAAATGCGATA
The DNA here is from genome assembly GCA_037040025.1 of Sphaerogastrella javana. Classification (NCBI taxonomy): domain Eukaryota; kingdom Metazoa; phylum Arthropoda; class Insecta; order Diptera; family Drosophilidae; genus Sphaerogastrella; species Sphaerogastrella javana. The sequence goes on from JBANCZ010000575.1 coordinate 17,210, forward strand.
CACTCAAAGAAATACTTCTAACCGTAACCGTTAAAACCGATTCAGTTTTAAATCCGAGACCGTAACCTAAACCAAAATTTCAATCTATCAAACATCGAATCCGATGCCCGAAGATTATTTTCATTCGGTTTCCTTCCATGATTAAAACTAAAAAGCAAAGAATACCTGAATAGGCTTATAATTATCATGAGTTCATATTTTAGTTTCAATGATTTTTCCTTTAGACCCTGTGTTTTTTTTTAGTGTAACACGTCGACCTTAGTCGAAATGCAGGCAATTACAAAATTTTGTCAAGGGTAGGGTATGTATGTGTGCGTGGCAATGCATTAAAACAAAAGACCACATGAAAATTTCATTAAAGCCCAAAGTCGAAGCCAACTTCAACTTGAACTCAAAGGACTCAAACTCCAAACTGGCCACAACTCGCACAATATGGGCCAACAAACAACACCCAAAAACATGTGCTACACGCATATTAAGAGTCGCTCAACCCCCCACTGCCCCTAAGGCGCAACTACCCCTCATAAACTGCTATGCCAAACTATACATATGTAGCTATAATTCATTAACGATTATGCACGACACCCAAAAACATTAGACGTTGTCATTGTGGAAACTTCAGGCCATTGCCACGTGCGATTAGTGTGAAAATTTGCCTCGAATATTTTGTGTTAATTTCGTTGAACAGTGACCCAAGTGAAAATACTTATAGTACAGAAGAGAGGGGAATGAGTGGAATGAAGGGGCAGGGCTGGGTGGCTGAAAAGATTTATAGATTTTTGCAACGAGTCATCGCTCATATGTATGTGCATACATACATCGTATGAACTTAACTTATAAGTAAGGCATATGCATGAAGACTAAGCTTAGCGGTTGACTGAACTCACAAACTCAAGACACTCACATAAGGCACTTACATATATTCACATACACACTCATTTATTCAACTATAGACACACTTTGTCTGTTGTTAAGTCTTTGTATAGTTTGCAGCCCGAGTTATTGCTCTTTTGGCTTTGGATACCAACAACTATTTTCGGTTTTCCGCATAGACTGACTGGGTTCAAAAGGGTAAAGAGACGACTTTTGGCGGCTTAAAAGCAAAAAGCCGTCAAGAAGTTAGCCAAAGTGGAAGAAGAACACCATAGCGAATTTGAGTTTACTTAAAGTCTACGAAGAACTTATGCAGACAATTTAAAATCTAAAGTTGTTCAAATTATGGACATAATTATAAGGTCAAAGACATACATCATTGATAAATTTAATTAAATATGTATCAAATATAGGTAATCATAAGATCAACTGTATACTATATAATCTAAGCAATTAATAAACTTAAAGTTCTATAAACATATTTTCGAATATAATTCTAAGTTGAAATATTCATGTATATCTACAAACCTACTTTACGAAACAAACCCCTCAATTTGAATGCCGTCAGGTGGTTCATTATAGATGCAAATATGACTGACAATTCGCATAAATTTTGTATTATACCCATATGGCCAAATTATGATTATTAGCTCTTCAGTTATTTTAGGACAGGTTAGCAAGTACCTGCTGCATCTGCTTATCGATAGTCCATTAAACCTGCTTACAAAATATCGAAAACAGCATGCATTATCCATAAACTTAATAGACATACTCCCAATCCACCAAAACAACTCCCCAAAGTGCTCAGGAAGCGGCAGTAGAAGAAAAAAAAGTAAGTGTGCCGTCTATTATGATAATAAACTTACCACAAAACAGCAACCCCCGTAGTTATTTCGACCCCCTTCTTGAAGTACCGTACATGTCTCAGTTGACGTCTTGTAAAATGTAAAATCAACATTATTTCCTTCCACACAATCGACGATGATTTCTTAATAAAAAGCCGCTTTGCCGGTTCTAACGGGAATGGGGTAGTAAACATAAGCATACCATCATCATACCAAAGAGAGAGAAAAAACCCAAGGAACCAACCAACCTAGCACGACTTTGGCATAATACAATTTTTGACTGAGACTGAGAATGAAATAGTAATGGTTCGTTGACTGGCTGTAGCTTTACATATATATATATATACAGAAGATTGGGTTGGGATCTTCAGCATTGAGGACTCTGGCATTTTTTAATACCCAAGTGTCCCCGTCTCGCAATAAGTGCGCTGCGCAACGCTGCACGCATACAAATGAGCGAGTGACTACCACCAGGGGGCAGGAACACGGTCAGGGGTTGGAACTGCTGCTTGAACTTGGAGGCTGGAGCTAGGTAGCGGCTTTTTGGGCGTGTTGTTTTCGGGGGAACAGGAAGTCGAAGTGTATGGAAAAAATGCGCGAACATAAATCGGAAATACATAAATTATTAAATGTCTTATAATAAGGGACGCTGTGCGGTGCACGTTTGGCGCTCAGTGTATCGGAGTCTTGTTGCTAATTAAGCCTCTAGCGTGGGTTTATGCGTGCACACAGTTTCGGGATACCAAGAAAAAATTAATGGGAAAAATGTATAAATATCCCAAAATATTATGAAATTTCTATATATAGAAGAATGACGAATGAAAAATCTTGAAATTCAATAGATTTACAATGAAATCCATAACAAATTTAATGTATTTAATAAGGTCACTATGAAAGTAAGTATTATTATTATAATATCGAAATTTAACCTTCAAACTGTGCTATATGTAATAAATTTAAACAGTAGATCAAGTGCTAAGCTTTTCATAATCTTTGCTTTATAATGATATCATGATATCGTCAACGCATGAACCCTCCATCAGCTGTCAGGCAATAATTGTCAGTTGTGTTGTCGCTCTAATGCCAAAGTTTTCTGCAGCTTTCGCCCCTCTCTCGGTGAAACCCCGTCTCTTCCACTTTCCCTAGCTCTCCGTATTCTTTTTTTCCTTACACACTTCCTGTACTGTCTGCATATTTCGCTTGGGTTTCACGATTTGCTTTCAATTCTCCTCTTCGCTTTCTTATTTGGTTTTTTTTTTTTTTTTGACAACTTTACTTGGGTTTGGCATATATAAGGCGAAGAGGGCAACTCTACCCACTCTTAGGGTTTTCTCTGATTGTGTGACTGTGACTGTATGTGCATGTCAAGTAGCAATTGAGACGAAATGCCATTTGAATGTGTGAGTGTGAGTGTGAGTGTGTACCGCATATGACATCTGACTTCCACTTGTCAGAAAATATTTGCTTTCAAAACAGAACGCGCGGTTGGTCGCTCGACCCTCTACTACTGGCTCTACTCCTTGGCCTTCACTCGCCCCCACCACACAGCCCCTTTTTAGCATTTTCTGCACAGGGACCGACTTTACGCACGAGTTGCAATCTGTTCATACATTTGCTCTTGTTCTCTTTTTCTCTTTTTCTCTTTCTCTCTCTCTCTCTCTATATTCTATCTATCTTTCCGCCTGTCAGCCATAGATTTTCACAGTCTGTGTATGTGTGTTTCGTTAAATTGATAGAATAAATGAGCATAAATTGAAAAAAGAAATATCGACGAAACAACAAGAGGAACAGGAACAACAACAACAACAATAACAACAACAATAACACTTAGTATATTGCAACCCTATGGGTGTTGAAAGGAGCAAAGGGTGGTTATGCAGAGGGTACAGCGTCCTCTAGTTCTGTGCCACATATGGGCAATTATTTAGTGCTTTGGCACAACTGAGACTGGGAATTCACTTCTCTCACACACACACAGACAAACTGACAGCCCCCTCATACCCAACAAAAGTCCCCAAACCGCCATTACTATCGATTTGAGGGTGCATTACCTACTGGACCAGTCATACACGACCGTCAATGAGGGCGGGGCGGGCACAAGTCTTTCTAGACTTGGCACACAAAAAAAAAAGTTTTCATTGAATTGCATGCAATCAGCACTGGCTTGCCTCCAAAGTGCTACAACTAAAGCGAAAGGACTACGACTACACTGCAACAAATGCACAATATAAAACATTTCGAATAGATTGAAATGTTACAGTAAGATAAACACAGGGTCTAAAAAATATGAACTAATTATGATAAAGAAATAAAATTTAGATGCATAAATTGATATAAATAATTCATAATTATTGAGAAGGTAATTCAATTCATAATCTATCTAAATTTGCACTGTGTAGCAGATAGTACTACTGCTAAGTGAGTGAGCATAAAGTAATTTAAGGAAGCCATAATTCTATCCCCTAGGTATAGATATGTATACATACGTTCTCTCAGATACGTTTGTTATTCCTGGACGCTCCGCTCCTGGTTTCCTCATTTACAAAAACATTCTCGCATCGCGTGTGTTGCCAATTTGTTCGACATTCATTGACGTCGCATGGATCGACGTGTGCGTACTACAGCTACAACTATTTTCATTTCATATTTTTGAGGTCCTTTCATGGTATTTGTGTTGTTGTAGCTGTTGTTGTTGCTGTTGTTGTTGCTGTTGTTGTTGCTGTTGTTGCTGCTGCCCTGCTCTGTGCCAGGCCTGACTGCACTCGCGGCTGTCGTCGCTGTTTGTTCTCAAAACCAAATTTAGACGTAATTAAATGTGAATTGTTTATTTAAGGCGCACGCGGTGTATAGTGCTCCTGCTCCTGCTCCTGCTTCTGCTCCTGCTCCTGCTTCTGCTTCTGCTTCTGCTCCTGCTCCTGCTCGTGTTGCCTCTTCCGCTCGTGCCACGTCCAGGGGGCCTGAACAGCTTGCAGGCATTTTGGCAGCCCTGGCGTTCAATCAAGCGCAGACAATTTTGTGGTCGTAGAGAGTTTGTGGATATGGTTAGGAGGGGGAGAGGCCTGTTTCGCCCACTTTATGCAACATTTCCGACGGCTTTTCTTTCAGCCACAAAGTTTTGCACAATGCCAAGGCACAAACACACACACACACACACACACACACACACGCGCACACACACAGGCTGCACTCAATTTGTTGTTTATTGTTGTTGCTGTTGCGGGTGTTGGCCAAATGTAAACTGCGACAGCAGCAGCAGCAGCAGCAACGTCGGCGCTGGAGTTGAGTCGTCGTCGTCGTTGTTGCAATTATTGCCCCTTGGCAAGTTTCAAATGAAAACAGGTGTGTCAAATGTAAACTTTTGCCCAGGCAACTCGTCATGGGGGGGAGGGTTGGTCGGCATGCGGCAGCTGTAAATTGTGTAGCGAGCTGCTTAAGTAAACAGTCCCATAACCTGATTGACTTAAAAATGCATACACGCCCCTCCCTAATACGCCCTAGCATATGACAGCTGCAGGCAGGCAGGCAGGCAAGCAGGTACGAAGCTTTTCCCTCCGTTAATAGAATTTTTCATGAGCAACGTCGACGTCGCAGTCGCAGTCGACGTCAACGTCAACGCATTGGCATTGTTGCAGGTCGCTGGAAGCAAGCAGCAGGTCGCAGTTCACAGGTCGCAAGTCGGAAGTTCCTTCAAATTACTTTATAAGTAGTTAATTTGATTGAGGTGGCAAGACGAACTCCTTAGCTGCTTGACTCGTTGTGTGTGTGTCTGTGTGTGTGTGTTTGTGTGTGTGTGTGTGTATGATATGAGCCAAAGTAAAACTTTTGAAATCGCCTTAATCGCCAGGGAGGACAACTTTGTAATAATGTTTATGAATAGACTATGCCATTCATAAGGAACAGCTGCTCTATGCCTGAATGGCTAGCTAGCCAAGGTGTTGCTCGTTTTTGTAGGTGTTACCCAGGGTCCAAATGAAGTTGACTTTTGGTGTAAACTTTTGAATATTATAAATACTCGGACGATGGCTTTTCAGGTCAGTTTTTTCTTCGACAGTTGTGTTGACAGCTAAAAAATAAGCAAATATCACACTATTAGCAGATTATTTAAGAGCAGTGAATATTAATACCTTATAAAGTGTATCCATTTACGATTAAACTAAGGGAAATGTTAATGAAGTTTGACATGAGCTTAGATGGGATTTTTACCGAGCTGAATAATTCAATTCTGTAAAGAAAAAATTTCAAAATAATATTTAATCATTTATAATATATTTAAGGTTCTGATTTCTACTTCAACTGAAAGAACACCTTGTATTAATATAGAAGCATGCGTGCAACCCCAGCAGATTCTTGTCGCTATAATTTATAGGAAATTATTCACCATAACAACAACAAGAATAAACAGCTAAACACCCATATATCAAACAATTAGCGACAATAGAGTAAACACAGAGAGGGTCTCTGTCAAACACCCAAAGTACGAAAACCCATGGAAACCAATGCAACCCCAGACCATGGACAAACACTTGTCCTTGTCTACTGCACCAACCATTGCACTTTTCGTTATGCTTCATAAATTCACGTAGCCCAAAACTGAATTGCTTAACCACCCTCGAAAACAGAGTAGAGCCACCAAATGGACAGTTCGAATTGAAGGGCAGTGTCACAGTCAATGCAATTGCAATAGGAACCAAGAGAGAGTGGGGGAAAGTATAAACAACTGCAGGCAGGGACTAAGCAGAACCTTCCATGGGTCGACAAAAATATATATGGATCATTATGTTTATTGAAGTGAGAACATTAGCAACGCTGTACAAACAGTGAAAATATACAAATATACAGCAAACAGGATTAACTAGGCAACCCTATATGACTATGGAAATTATGAATATATCAATATTTTACTAGGTAAAAAATTGTTCTGAAAGATCTATACTTGGCATTGAGGTTAGGTTTAGTTGGTTTACGAATTGTCTTGAGGTTAGCTTGTTTAATGTGTAAATTCCAAAAATGCGCATGACTGCAGCGACACGTGCCAGTTTACAGGATATTACTTTTATCGGCACATGCTCTCTATAACGATGTCGCACGCCGTCCGATAATGCCAGCTACAACGTCAGTTATATCAACCAACCAAGGCATATATATACATATACATTACTGTCTGACTTTATCTGGCCCGCTTAATCGCAACGAAACGATCTGAATGCAGTGCGTTTGACTGCGTCGCCAAATTAATTTCAGCAAATTCATTAAAACCCAAAAATCACATTAAGTTGATAAGTTATTTCACACGAAAACGACAACCAAGTTAAGTCAAGCAAAAATCTCAGGAAATTGAAATATATTTATTGGATGGAAGCGAATGTCTCAAATAGTTCCGCTGGGAATCATCTGTCGGCGTGTCTAAATGGTAAATGGATTTAATTTATATGCATAGATTGCTGATAATTAATTTGATGGAAGAAGTAAGAACTTTATTTAAAAGGTAAAGTAATGCTGGAAACTAGAAAAAGTTCATTAGAAACCAGGTAATGAAATGGAATTAAAATAAGGTTCTGGTATTGGTTTTGATATCCGATAGATTCAAATATCGAGGTTACGGTTTCGGGTTTAAAAATGAAACGGATTTAACAGTTGCTGTTTCGGTTCTGGTTTAATTCCTTGTTAGAACCGTAGACATTCTTCTATAAGTCTGCCATCCCTTCAACTCAATAGCTTTAGCGTCTCAGCTGGTCATAGCTTAAAGAAGATTTAAATGCATTAAACATAAATATTCAGCGTACACATAATATCTCATCACCTCTGCCAGATATTATAACGCTGAAAGCAAACCTGTCTGCATTGCGGTGCAGACATCATTTATCAATCTTAGCAAACAAATCAAAACGAAGTCGAGACCTGAGATCTACGAGAATCCAACCTAGTCTCAGAGACAGAGAGAGAGAGAGCACAACCAACAATAACAACATTAGCTGTAACCATGGCAAACACAAAAGTGAAAAATGATTTCAAATGGATTACAAGCTGATTTCAACATGAAAACCCCAGAACTTTCATCATGAACCCCCAGAAATTGCACTCAGTACTTCTACTAAAACGACTAGAAACAAAACAAAAAATTCTATTTACCCAAAAACTCTGGCTATGGTAAATGCAAAAACCTTTTGCCTCACCGACTCACCCGCGTGCAGCCTTGTTTCAGCTTCCCACTGTAGAACGAACTTGGTATCGTTTTTTTGGATTTTGGTTTCATTTTCTGCACAATCACTTAACATCATTAAAATGACGCGTAAATGAAAATTTCGTTTGGCGGCTGCCTCAAAGCATTTCCTTCATGATGCTGTTGATGTTGTTGGTGGTGTTGATGTTGTTGGTGGTGTTGGTGTTGCTGGTGTTGCTGTTGTTGTTGTTGCTGTTGGTGGCATGTTGCTAATGTCGTTGGCATTTCGTATTCCTCTTGCAAATCTGAAAATGCAGCAAACACAATATACAGTACATACACTGAACGAATAAATTATAAACAAATACAAGTTAAAAGAAAATTGCAAAAATAAATTTTAATTTAAATAACAATATTAATTAAAATTATCTTGAATTTTTTGAAATTTTTCTTTTACAATTTCTACAGTAATTTGTTCATATTTATATACTTTAATTGAATGCAATTTTGTGTAATGTTTACCAGTGTACTCTGCTCGGTCAGGATGCCGACTGAGAAGAGCAGCGAAGAGGCAACATCATTCATCAAGGATTTAGTTAAACGACGGCAAATGTCTGTGGGTGTACGTAGTGGGATTCTGCTTCTGCTCGTAGTGCGGGGGTTAGGGTAGTGTTTTTAGACCATTCATCATCATTCGTCTGGGATTATGCTTTTTAAACATACGATTGCTGTCAACATTGTCAGTTCAACTAGTTCGTCCTCCTTCCTAGTAGAGCTCTAGACTGCAGTTCAGTCAGGCATATGCTCGATTTGAGACCAGCCATACCAAGAGAGAGAGAGAGAGAAAGAATGAAAGAGAGCAGCATTTTGCATTCACAGAGTGAATCGACTCGATTCACTGCCCCATAGAGATAGAGAGAGGTCCAACCAATTCTCAATTCTCCGATTCATCGTTTGTATTCATCGTTTTAAGCCCACATTGACTGGAACTGCTTTTGGCCGTTTTGTCTGTTTGCCTGTTTGCCCTGTTTACCCTGTTTGCATTGCATTTTTGTTGGCATGAGATTTGGGATTGGGCGACAACCCAAGCCATAAATCAATCATGTTTAGCAATCGTTCGCTCCCTTAGCATTGATACCGTACAGTGCAGTCTGGCCAAAATGCACGGAAGTACACTGTAATGAAAAAGAAAAGTTTGAAATCAATTCCTTTGTAAATTACATATATTTTTTGTTGGGTTTAACGAGCGTCCACTGTACCGCGATGTGCACACTGTCACTGGCGCATAATTCAAAGAATTTTAACAAATATTTATCAATAATTTTTGGGGCCAAACAATATGTTTACCAACACCATCCAAAACTCTATGTGTGGGCGCTCCGACAGGGGTATGGCGTGGTCTCTTGATGTTGTGTCCAAGGATTAGCAATAGCAAACATCTTCAGCAAACAAACAGCAACAGCAACAAAATGTCTATGTAGCTGCCACGTTTGTCATGCTGACAATTGGCTTTGGCTCTACTCCCATTGACAAATGGACAGACTGTGACGGACATACAACATAGAGTATCACTACACCAGCTACAGCTACAGCTACAGCTACATCTACAGCTAGAGCTCCACTCTCCAAGTTCCACACACAAAAACCAACAAGCAGACATGGAAGCTCTACAAATAACAACAAACGCATGTGGCATGTTGGGTTCGCCTGGGTGGTTTCAATGCTTTAGGTGGGTTAGGTAGTTTAGCAGGAATATGGAGAAAGAGCAATGAGGAGCGTGAGTGGCAGAGGCTTGTCAAAATCACAACCAAGTCGCAGACGACAGGGATAACTGGTCGAGGCATCTCTGTGCACAGCTGGTGCAGGCTTTCTGGCTGGACCAAAAGGTCTGAAATACATCTGCAAAATAAATAGAGAGACGGAACTACTAACCATGACATTGAAAGTCACTCAATTTAATTGGGCGCATGGATTCTATGCTATAGGATTTAAGTCTTTAATACGCATAGATTGTAGGCATATTAAATATAGAAATAAATTTACAATTAGAGTCGAATTATTTAATACTTAATTTATAATATTTAGACCAATTTACAAAGCCAAAACTAAAGTTAAAAATGTGAATCTTGAATCTGTGAATCTTTCTTTCTCTCTATTGGCCACAACTATGATTCACTTCGATTCAGCTATATCTTTATGTGAATGGCATTTCCGCTGTGCGAAAATATTAAATAAATAAACTAAATGTGTTTATTAAATTAACAGCAACCCACAGAGAGTCACAGTTTTTGAGACTTAACTGAAAAGAAACCACAGAAAGTGTTGGTAACGTGTGGCGCACAATTATCATAACAATAATTCAAGATCTGAGCCAGAAATTACGATGGGCTCTCGCTCGTTCGATGATACTCCACTGAAGCTGGAGACAATATTCTGGCGAAACACTAACATCATTTTGAATTTACAACATAAATTTGAAAGAGCTACACGCTAATTATCGATTGAATAAAGTATAACAAAGAAAGCCAACGAAACGGGAAAGTATAGGGAGGGATCTCTTCAAGTTTCAAGGAGTGGGTATACATGAATTGTATTCATGCTTATCGTTATAGCTGTCCAAATGATGTTGATGTGTTGAAACTGGCACCACAACAATTGTGCATAATATGGCACATTTTTTTCACATCTTTTCTCATGTTGTTTATTTTTTCTTTATCGTTTTTTTTTTGGCAGAGTTATTGACAGCAGCTTCGACTGATGAAAGCGCAATGAGTCATTCATTTTAGTGAATTGAATCGCACTGTGGTTTCAAGGGAAGCTGGATAGCTGCTAATTGATGGATAGCAGCGTTTTATGAGTAATCTCTGAGTGGTAAAAACTGCAAACGAAGCGAAATGCTGTTTCGCATTTTCAATTAGCCATGCCAGACTGCCAACCACTCGGACCTGGACACTCGTCGACTCTGAATAAAAAAAAAAAATGAAAATAAACCAAGTTTGCTCTTAAATAATTCAAAGCAAATTATGCGACAGTTGCCACAAAAAATAAAAAAAAAAACGCAAAACCAGAAAAAAATGTAAACGTTTCTCAGAGGCAGCAGCAAAGGCAAAGCACTTAACCCTTTTTTTTTCTTCTTCGTCTCTCTCTCTCATTCTCTCTGTGTGTGTGCACTTCTTTCACCCACTGCACTTGGCAAGCAAAAAACCCCAAAAAATGTCTATAATTATTTGTACTGCGTAAGTCAAAGTTTGCGAAACTCGTTGGAAACCTGAGCCGCAGCAATGACTAAAATGTAAAATGTAGAAGAAGAACCAAGAAAGGAAAAAAATAAATATACGAAAATGTCAATATTATATTTAAGACGTCTTTCATCCTCAACATCTCTCTCTCTCTCTCTGTGCCAGACAACCCTTTACAGCCCAAGCTAAATTCATGAAGTAAAACACACAAATCACAAAAAGGTAAACGCAAACGCAGCTTCCAGTTTCCCCTCATTTAAAGAGGGCGAGAGTTTATGAGCCTCAGAGCAAGAAACAGAGAGAGAGAGAAAACTCTGCACAAATTCTTTGGTGGGTAGAAGGAGACTCACACAAAATATTATAATTGCCCAGCCAAATGGAAATAAGTTCTGGCATTTTAAGTGCCATTGGAGCGACAACGATCACGCCAAGATGTTGCCGCAATTCCGCAGCAGCAACAACAGCAGGAACGGCAGCAACACTTGGGTTTTTTTTTTAAATTTAGCAGCTGCAACTAATGGTGAGTCAGATCTGGCTTGAGGCAGATACTAGTATATTTAAACGCTTTCAGATCTGCTAGTTACTAAGATTGCCTCTAATTTTTTATCTTCGGCAGCCTTATGATGAAAATTTTCACTCCAATGAAAACGTGTTATATATATTTCTATATAAAAACTGAAATTTTTAAGGTTCAACCGATTTTTGCAACTATTAACTAGAGCATATAAATTGGAAACAGTTTAGTGCAAAATTTTATTACATTTTTGTTTTTTTTTTTTTTTTTGGGTGACTTTTAGCCACTATTTCCACTCTAGTTGAATGCAATTTGTAATCAATCTGAAGCCAAGATGACTCAGCTGAAATTGAAACGCCATCAAAGTTGACAAAAACTTTCGAGTAGCCCAAAAAATGCGGCACAATGTTAGCTGAGCTTCCTGTCTCTCTCTCTTTCTCTAGTAAATTCTCTCGCTCTCACTCTCACTCTATTGCACAAAAATAATCAAAAACCGTCAGCCAATTAAATTGTTCTAGCCATAAAAATTGTGCAACACTAAGAAGGGAAATCAGAAAAACCTAAAACCAAAGCCAAAGCCAAACCCAAAGCCAAAAGGCAGCATGATCCAAGTTCTGTGATAAAAGGGAGCCTGGACGCACATCCAGTTCAGCCGTCAAGTGAATGAAATTTTATCACACACACACAAGACTGAGCGAGTGCTTCTAGCAGATAGTAGATATAGTAGTAGTAGTGGTAGGTTGACAGGGCTTAGGATGTGGTGGGTGTAGAGCCAGCCTTGGGTGGTGCTGCATGACATTGCACGTTTTGCGCATTCGTCTCGATTGCAGTTTTAGTGCAATCAAAGAGGATTCATCAGTAGCAGCACCAGCACCAGCACCAGCAGCCAAATGTCCAGCCAAGCGTTTATAATACCAAAAGCGTAAGGAGCACAGAACTATGAGCTGAGCTCCTCTGACTGCTCGACTCAGCACAGCGCATCTCTTAAACCAAAGAAATTAGTGTAAAACTAAAATCCGATTTGCGAAAACAATGTGATCAGACCAGTCAGTCTGGTAGTCCGTCAGTCCCAAGGGTTGCTCACTAGTTACCAGTGTGGGAAACACAAAAATAGAAAAAAAAAATTGAATATGGCGTAAACCTCATTTAGGGGTAAGTTGTACATATAGTTAAGCAATCGCTATAGCTATGCTTGCCCTATCTGTATACCCCTGAGTGTTGGCTAATCTGGCACTCGTGGGTTTTTAGTGATTCGGCGCTTTTTATCAATACTTAAATATCTGTGGCCGCTGGCCGCAACAATTTTTATGACTTTCTATTAAATTAGAGAGACAGAGACAGTTAGAGAGTGAAGAGAGAGAGAAAGAGCTCGGCTAGTTGAATTAGATGGGAATTGGATTCGCAGCGATAGAATAGAATGCTACCAAAAAGTGCGCATATGCATGAGCATTTCGCGTTGTATTTCGAATATTCGCTGAGTATTCGAATGCTGCTGTTGCCTCAAATTAGTTTCTTACGCTTGAATTTGCCTTAATGCTCAAAAAGTGCTCAAGGGATTTGCCGTAATTCGATTAGAAAGGGATTACCAACGGGCAAAAACTTCCAGCCAACACACACAGAGAGAGAGACTCACAGATATTCACACACGCACCCAAAAACACTCACTCTGTATACAGTTCTACTCCCATCGTAGTCATGGCAAGTTTATGTGTGCGCCGCTCTAATGGGATGCCTTTTGTCTGATGGCCACGCGTTTTGATGAATGATGTATCGAATTTTGAAACAGCAGCAACATCATCAGCAGAAAAAGCAGCAATAGAAACAGTTGTATCAAATTTGCTACCAGGAAATGTCGAAATGTAAGTGTAAGTTTGAGCATCTGGACTCATATCGTAGAGCTCCAGAGCAAGCATCTACACAAACATCGTAAAGCTTTTAAATGTGCTTAAGTCTATGGAAGATTAGGATTAAGTGCTTGCTATTTAGAAATGTCAACTGACAAAGTCCGATTTATATGGAGGGTTTTTCATTCATGCCATAACAGTAACTTAAAAAGTGTCAAAGACTTTGGAAAATTCTATAAAATAATTCATAGAAAATTGTACATTGATACTTTGGAACCCCAGAAAGTCTTAAAGAATCTACAATTGTCCAGCATATACTTAATTCTAATATACAAGTCTGCTTTTAAGTGCTTTTATAACCATGCAATATTGCGTGAAAAAAGGCAAACCGATAACATAATAATTCGAAATGAATTCTATAAGACTCAAAGGACTTTGTGTGTAGTTCATGACTTTGCCCAGTTTCAAGAGTCCCCAAAAAAAATAGGAAAAGAACAAAATCGGTTGAATGGCGTAATCATTTCCCCTACTTCGACTAGAAAACTGTGACCTAAAACTGTCAAATAAAAGGCAAACGGGGCACCAGTTGGAACCAAGTGTGTAAAATTGATTTAACCACGAATTGCTAAACGGTACGTAAGGAAAAGAGTGCCAAAAAAACAAATATAGTAGAACGAAAGGAAGGCAAAATGGCATAAAAAATAAAAGGGGCTGGTTTGGGTTTCAGTTTCCAGCTAGAGAGCACCATGCTATATACATTTCCGCGTGTATAATTAAGTTGTCAGATTATTTTGACATGTCACACACCAGAGAAAAAAAAAATTATAGTAGAGAAAATAATAATGTGCAATACATTTGCGGAAAAAGGAGTTACAGCCAGAAGCAACCAAAGTAAATTATACTGTCGCATTGCTAAAAAAAAAAACACAAAGAGTGAAAAGAAAGGGTCAAATCCACGGGGCGTAGCACACTCCACACACAAAATACACACACAAAAAACACTCGCACTCACTCTCACACTCACACTCACACTCAAAATCATATGTGCTAACACGTGGGTAGTGTATTTTTTTTTTGCACCCCCCAATGCATTAATAACTGTAATTTTCTACCGGCTGCGTGTTCTTGCTGCTATTTCCGCTTTCATTTCGCTAACAGCAACAAAAGGGTTGCAATTTATAGCCGATTAAAATGCTCGCTAGCACTAACTATGCCCCAGTATACCCAACGCTAAAACTCAAAAACCCAATTGAACCAATATAAAGAACTCAAACCCAAGCATTGCGGAGCACAGAGCAAATTCTTTCGCGTTTTGATTTCGCTGGTTTCGCCCCTTTTGCCACCCGCAGGGTATCAAAGCGCTGCTCGTAAATTGTCGAAAAAAAAGAAGAAAAAAATTGCAAAAACTCAAACTCTATTCATTCCATACTCACACACACACACGTACACGCACAGCTAGCAATCTATTCACGCACTCATTCATTCAGTCAGTCAAAAGTTAGAACACTTTTTCTTGTCTGCCTGATTGCGTAAAGATTCGCCTTGGTTTACGCGTTTCCATTTCTACGACTTTCTTTTTTTCTCTCTTTTCTTTTTTTTTTTTTTTTAGAAATTCCACGCTTTTGCCCCTAAGCAGCCGAGCTGATGAGAGCCAAGAGAACCACAAGAGTTGTGCACCCCGCAGAGTGTGTTAAATCGAAATATGGTCTTTAGCTTTAATAGTCTTGACTTTGGTCTGTTCGGGCTGCACTTAAGCGTTTTGCTTAGGCTGGGGGGGAGAGCGTTCAGGGGATATAGCTACGCAAGTCAAATGTTTGACAATGATGAAATTTCAACACAAAGCGAGGGGAAATATGATATTAATAAGCATTGATAGCGTGCGGATTTGCTATGACAGTTTGAGCATTCAAATTCGTATAAAAATATATTTAATATAAAAGAAAATGTGCAGAAACTAAACTATGAAAACTAAAGAATATGAAAAATTAAGAGAAATCCTTTTTGGACCAAAAAAGAATAAAAAAAAAATGCAGAAAGTCCTATTAACTTTGTTTAGCTTGTCGAAATGCTTTTAGGGATTTGCCTAAGTAATAGTATTCGCTCTATTTTAGTTTAGAGAGCCCTATCTATTGTCAGCTCATTCAATTGCGACAAACTCAAAGTTTATAGCACTAGATCAGCTTAAACTTAAATACAATAAAACACACAGAATGCCCATTCCAAATCTTAACAACCTGTTTATTTTTAGAAGCAATTAACAACAAAAATATATCCTACGTTTTGCTAAGTTTTCAAATAAATATTTCTCGGAATTCTGTGTGTAAATTATGTTAATCAAAAAGTGTAAGCACAATTATCCAGACCAACCACATACTCACACTCATACTCATACTCATACTCATACTCATACTCATAC